>CAKNXH010064521.1:0-99651 GCA_932178445.1 Andricus quercusramuli | reverse complement strand
TTTTTTATTTTATTTTTATTGTTTCTTGAATATTTACGAATCACTTGTTTTCTTGCCAAGTTTAACGAATCGTTAAACCTCGCAATAAACCTCGATTAACCATGAAATTCAAGAAAACATTAATTAACGTTTGTTCAACCTTGTACCCGGGTGGAAAAATGTTTACAAAACAGTACAGAAAACTAAAACTATTTTCACAGGATTCTAAAAATAAATAAAACAAATTACAACGAAAATTACGGGAGAGTACAACTTTTTTCTATTACTGAGACAAATTTCGTACTTTTTTTAGTATTTTTTCGTGTACATTGTTGTATTTTATTGTAGTTTCATTTTCTATATGAATTTACAACTACAAGAATCTACAGGAATTCACAGGTTATGTAGAGAAAAAGTTGTTATTTTTTGACCTAGGATGACAGATGTTCCCAATATTGCAATTATAATTTTAAGTTGCAATGTTCTCAATATTTGTGGTTTTAGGTCAAAAAAGGACAACTTTTTGACTGCAAATGAAAATTAATCAGTTGAAAAAGAATTGATCACGGCCATTAAAATTAAAAGATTCAAACTCTTAAAGATAACAATTTCTTATTTGAAGTTATAAAAACCGAACTGATAATTGAAACACTCAAACTGAAACACTTTTGAGTTCTAAACTTTTTAAATTAAAGCTTGAAAAAATGTTAATTCAAACGCTCAATGATTTTCGCGTATGAAATGAAAGCTTTCGAAACTTTTTGAGTAGAAATTTCTTTATTAAAATCCGTCAAACTGCAAAATTTTAAATTTTAGCTTTTATACATTGCACTTTCAAAATATTTAAAAAATAGGAATTTACGCTATCATTTTCAATTCTATGAATTGAATAAATAATAAAAAAATTTATAAATTTTGAAGTTATATCATTTCAACCAATTTTAAGTCAGAAACATCAATTTATACATTGAAATTTATTTTGGAATCTTTTAAAGTATTCTCTCAAAAACTTGTTGAAAAAAAAAATATTTAATAATTTTCTATGAATCTAATAATAATTTTATTATCTTATAACTCGAATTTTTTCTACAATTTTTTAAAAATCCTGATAAAGTAGTAATAAAGTTCTTTTAAAATTAATGTTCCAACAAAAAAGTGATTGTTAGTTTTTTTAGAATTTGGATACAAAGGTTTTTTCCATTTATTAGCTTCAAAAATGCATAGAAAGCGTATAAATTTTGTAATTGACATCTCGAAAGATCTATATTGTGTTTTAAATGTTTTGAAATCTTTTCACGTTTTAAATTATATTGGAATTGAAAAAATTTTGTTAAATTTTGATAAATATTCTCTTAAAATTGAGTTTTTAAAGTAAAAAATCATTTTAACTTTTCCCAGCAAGCTTAAGAAATCTTTTTATTTTCTTAAAACCTTTAAAGATTCTTAAAAAGCTTCAAAATTTTATTTAGAAATCTTCAAAAATCTAAATTTAGTTTTTAATTTTTCGAAATCTTTTCACTTGAATAATTTCACTTATATATTAAAAATTTGTTAAATAGAAGAATTGAATTTCAAACGTTCAAAGTTTCAATTTAACACTTTGAAATATTAACGATTAAAGGCTTTCTATTTCAACTAATTCAGCTTAAAATTATTTAGTTTTCAATATTTAATTTGCAATTGCTCATTTCGAATAAAAAGTAAAATATTGCTAAATATTCAAAAAAATTTCTTTCTTAATTGAAAGATTTCAAAGTAAATTGTGATTACAAATTGAATATTTCCGATTGAAACAATATTTGAATAGGATTTGGAATTGAATGAGAGCGTTTAGTGGTTCAAATTATTTTTAAATTAAGAATCGTTCATAAATTTTCAATCGAACGCTTACACTTGCTTAACTACAGAGGCTGTCAAATTGAACAAATTCTATTTTCAACGTTAGAATCTGTAACTTGTTTAATTTTGAACAGATTTAGAATCGTCCTGCGAAGTTAATTATTATTCGATTTTCCAAAATCGAACTACAGTTCAATTTCATTTATTATAATAGCAAAATTCCTGGGTAAAAGTGTCATATTTCTTTCAAATTGTAGTTTCTTGTCGAAACATACATTTCTACAATAAACTACCAGTATATGAAACATAATTTTACGTAGTTTCCCAATATTTCATCTTTTGTAAAATCCTGTGATTTTTTGCAAAGATCTGTAATTTTCTAAAATAATTCATGTAAAATTAAAAGCGTTTATGACGTTAAACATCTAAATTAAAAAATGTAAAATACTGTTGTTTTCTGTAATACTTTGTAGGTTTTTATAACAAGTAAAAAAATATTATTGAAAAGTTACGCAAATTTTTGAGATGTCGAAACTTGCACTTTATTGTTAACTTTTTTGCTTTTCTACAAGAAAACACAATTTTTTGTTAAATGTTGTACATTTTTTTACAAAAACGTACATGTTTTGCGAAATAATTAAAGTTGTAGAAATATTGAACTTTCTTATAAAATTTTTTTTCCACCAGGGTACTTTCAAAAAACGTGTGTGCTTATCATAAACATTCTCCTGTCTAATTAAACATCCCCTTATTTTCTCTTTTTAAGTCAGAAACGATAGAATATTGACTGCAAATATTGTTATTTCAAGCATGGAGTTAGGATTCACAAAGAAATTTTAATATTCAAATAGTCGCAAATTTTGGATGCAACATTTACTGGTTTTCGCAGAATCCTTGGGTAATGTCCTTGGGTCGCATCTAAATCTGCGTTGACGTCGCCAAAGGAAATAAGTATGATTGAAAGTCACCACGTAAATATACGAGTAAATAACTTGAGACCATTGCGTTCCTTTGCACTGCAAGCACATACATTCTGTTCATTTCTCTTTTTAAAGAATGTTACTTCAAATTTTTGCTTTTACGTTCCCTTGATGCAATACTTGAGTGAAAAAAAATTATTTGCTTTCCATTTACTTAAAACGTAAGATATTATGTTTTTTAAAAGCTGTTTTTCATCTTTATTGAAAGAAAGTAAAATGTTCTCTATAAATCTGAGAGTTCTCTTCCCGTTTATTTGAAATCAATAAAGGGCAATTCAGCCTCAGTGAACGCTGATGTGATAGTTTGGATCGATCGCCTTGGTTTGAACTGTAATTGAAGGAAAACTTAAGTCATAATCTACCAATCGGATGGTTCCTTCAGGAGTTTAAGTTTCACTTATTTTAAGTAGATGCGATATAACCGCCGGGCTTTAGAAAATCGATTGAGCTTCGCGAAGCGTAGGTCGCGGAAGGTTTTAGTTCAAGCAGCAATTTTCTGCGTACTCGATAATTTCTGCATTTTCTTCCGATATCTATAACCTCATTAAATTGTTTTCTGTCCTGCCCCGGAGAAACAAAAATTTTTATTTTTGAAATTCATCGCTTCATGTCAAATTCACATCCTTTATATTTTGCGCTGACCTATATTTCATCGTCAAAGTTTAGCCAAGTGTAGAACGGTTATGATTATCAGATTTTTTAACAATTGTTTAATACAAAGATTAATAAAATCAGAAATATTTTATATTGCACAATATTAACTTCTTCTGGAAGTTTTTGAAATAAGAGCCTCTGGGTGGTAGTGCACCGGAATTCCAAGCAGGAAGTCCGAGGTTCGATCCCTGAGCCGGGTATACCGAGGCACCGGTGGTTTGGTGGAATACGCCTCTGAACTGTAATATTCCTAGCCAAAACTTTATGAACTTAGTGGTCTGGTCCATGATCTAGCTACATACTGCACAATTCAAAATCTCTCTCAATTTTGAACATTTAAAAATGATCTATTTTCATGAATTTCAAATTTAATTGCCATTGTCTAGGCAATTGTTCGATTTGAAATTATTTAATTGTTAATATCGAACGCTTCAAAGATGGAAATTGTTTTATTTATTAAAATTGCACAATTAAGAATGCTTATTATTTGAAATTGAAAATGGCAAATTTTTTGATGAGTCACACATCAAATTGCTCATTTTTAAACATATTAAGCTTTAAAAATTAAATTGATCAACTTTGAAAATTTCAATAAGACATTTTTCAACATTTTCAATTGAGGAAACCGATTCAATGAGAAAATATCATGGAAACAAAAAAAAATCTCCTAGAGAACGAACGTTAAAAATTTACATTCTGAAGATGTGCGAAATTGAGGTTTTATAACAAAAAGTTTCTGTGCGTCTAGAGACTCTTTAATGGAATGTATGTGCAATTTTTTAAAAAAGATATTGCAAAAGAAATAAAAATTTGAAGGATTTGTGAAATTATGTGTAACACCCGAAATAATGGACAGTTCAAAATTTTCTGGGGCTCATTTTAAAGATAGATTTACTTCAAATATCCGTGACGTATCAAGACAATTCTATTACTTTTCCCCTGGATTCTGTCAAAGTCTGAAGGGGAACAACAAATTCGCAAAAATTTAAAGTAAAATAATTTATTAAAGAACTATACAAAAAACAATTGTATAATTGGAGAACATTTGATAATCAAATTCATAATTTTTTAGAAACTTTTTTTCTTTTGAGCATACATTTTTTTTAATATATGCGAATTTTCTATGCATCCAATAAATGCAATAAAAAAGAAAAGAAAGCACATGAAATTAAAAAAAGAAATATTTTGAAAAATAGAGAAGAAAAGCAGACTGGAAATGTTGATATTTCTGAATGTATTGCATTTAGAATATTTTTGTTTACTATTGTATGCAATTTTATAAGCTTTTTTTCTTCGATTTTTTTCGATTTTTATTAGATTGCAGGCAAATGGTCGAAATGATTTTTAGAAATAAATTTTTAAGAGAATAATTAAGAAGGTTTAAAACAAATTTTGGTGTATACATTAATGTTTCTAGCTTAAAGTTTTTCAAAATGATATAATTTTGACAATTTTTACATTTTTTTTATTAATTCTTCAATTTATAGCATTCAAAATGATAGCGTGGATTTCTGTCTTTTTAAATCTTTGAACTGTATGATGCATGAAAGCTAAAAACTTAATTTTTTGCAGTTTAATGGCTTTTAATGATAACATTTTCAATTGAAAGCACGTTTTAAGTTGAAAAGTAATCCACTTGCACTATTTTAATTTGTAGCTCAGTTTCTATAAATTCAAATTAAAAATTTTGTACCTTCAAGAGTTCGCATCTTTTAATTTCAGTGACCATGATCAAATCTCTCTGAATTGTTTAATTTTTATTTACAGTCAGAAACTTTCGATTTTTCGACCTAGGTTGACAAATATTGAGAAGATTGCAATGACATAATTTTAAATGACAAATATGGTGTCTGATCGATTGCTACATATTTGAGGAAAAAATTCAAACGTGAGAATTTTTTTAATAGCGATCATTCAGTATTGTCTTTTAATATTCTACAGTTCCTTTGAAGTTTAAACAAAGAAGCTTTTTTATAATAGCGATCATGTATTTGTATATATCTTTATTTAAAATTATCTGATTACAATATTTTGAATATTTGTCATCATAGGTCGAAAAAGATCAACTTTTTTGCTGCAAAACCTGTAAATTCCTGCCGATTCTTATAATTGTAAATTCTGATAGTTTTACTTTCTTGTAAATTCTTGTAGGAAATTGAAGCTACAATAGAATACACCAGTAAACAAAAAATTACAAACAAAGTACAAATTTCAGAAAATAAAAAAATGGCACTTTCCCGTATTTTTTTCTTGTAATTCATTGCATTTATTTGTAGAGAACTGTAAAAATGTTTCTGATTCTTTTTACTTTTGTATAAAAACTTTCCCAGCAGGGGAGTGTAAAATTTGTTTGATATCTGAGGAACACATACATTGAATCTGTTATCCAGTTAATTTTTCCCCTTGTATCGTTTTCGCGCCAATATATTCTGATCACAAAAAGCGCTTTTGTGTAGTGATCTAGGACATCATAAAAGTCTCGTATTTCGAGCTTCTGTTCGCGAGACTCTAATTGTAATAGCCTTCAGCGTAAAGCTTGCCTTGACACGTTGGACAGTCATCAATATCGGTCAACCGAGTGAAGCAAGGGACTTTTCACCCATTTTAAAAATTTCCCTCCATATTTAACGAATCACTTTCTTAGGGTGGCTGCATGTTAGGGAAAACCGCGGGATTAGCCGCTTCGATTTTCCGTCTACACTAGATTTAGTCCAGCAGCCAGTAACACTTCTGTATGCACTAATACACTCAACTCCCGATATAAGAACGGTCGCGGGTATGACATTCAATGGCCTTGATCCTGAATCGGGGGAATCCAAACGTAAACAAGCAGGGCCGCATGAATCATTTCTGTTGGATTTGGACGCATGACGCAACCTCGTGAAATTAACGCGCTGAGATTGTGGCTCGGGAGCTGTTTGTCACGCTTGATTAAACACCGCTTTTCTCGCGGCCCCGCAGTCATTTTAGCTGCAGAGGCGATCAGTTCTAGGAATGTCGTAAACCGGGGGTTCTTATATCGGGAGTTTAGCGTAGTGTCTTTCGTTGCCTTTGTTTTAAAATGAAAGGGAAAGTCCCCTGGTTATGAATATCAACGTTACTTTTCCGAAATCCTGCTCGTTTTTGGTTTCAACCATTTTTATATATTAACAAAAATTTTATATATTATAAAATTTTTCATAGAACCAATCGTTGCAAAGAATTTTCAATTGATTTCAGTAATTTTCAATTCAAAGGATTTCAAAAGATTTAAGATATTTTAGGGAATTTCAAAGGATTCCAAGGAATTTTTAACTGATTTTCATTATATAAATTACACGATTTAACAGGACTTCCAAGGGTTTAAAATAGGTTTAAATGATTTTAAAAGCTCTCAAATTGTTTTGATGAATTTTCCAGGATTTTAGGAAATATCGTCTGATTTCAAAAAATATCACTGGATTTGAGAATATTCCGCAACATCGCTTCGACACAGGTCGCTGATCATTCTCTCTAGCAATCACCTCAGGGAAAGAGCTTCACAAAGTCATCATGTCTCATAGATCACACAAAAATAGGAAAACTGACTGATAATCTCATAGTAAGATCCATACTCTCTGTAAACAATGTTCAGCGATAAGAATTTTGGTCTTAGAGTATTAATCGTCAGGGAAAATGAAAATGAATGAGGGAAAATTCAGGAAATTTTGAAAATGAAGTTTTGCGCTTATCTTGGTTTCTGAGTCTCGCGTGTCACAAACGGCTCACGAAATGACGTTGAAATCTCGTCTCCATCATTTCGGTTTGTCTTTCCTCTCTGCGTATGGGTTCGCTCGGCTCGTGCCAGGTTATGCAATGCGACTTATATTTAAATTTAGCCGGTGCGGTGCGGTGCAACGGCTGTCTCAACAGCCACGGGTTGACGCGCCGTGAAATGATTGCTCCGTGTCGTCGCACCACTTCATTTCTTTTGAAGATTTTCTTGATGCAATTCTAAACACAACACTTCACATAGATCTATTACTTCCCTGCATTCTCTTTTGAAGGAAAAATAACAAGGGTTCTCCCGTAACCCTTAGGAGACACTTTGTAGTTGTTATTTCGGTTTTCACGATGAAAAAGTGTTCCTGTAATCATTTCCATTTCACATTAGTAGACATTTGAGACATTCCTTGACAAAATATCAAAGTAGCGACATCTTTCAACGATCTTAATAAAAATGTGGCTGTGTGTAGTAGGAAGTATTACAGAGTTCACGGTCTTTCCCCTCATTCCCCCTTTTTCCCACGTCGAAAAGAATTCCCCTAACTTCCCATATATTCAAGAAACTTCCCCTTTTATCGTTCTTACAGTTTTTTATAGTTTCGAATTAATGTCCGAAATGAGAGGAAATAAAGAGAGAGGTGTAGGGGAAGTAATATGTAATAAATGACGGGAGAGTAAGGGTAGCGAGGGAGAGGGGGAGTAAGGGAACTAGGGGAAGTGAGGGAATGGGAAACAAGGGAAGTGAGGAGTTGGTGAGTAAGGGATGTGAGGGGTTGGGAAGTAGGGTTAGAGACGAGAAATGAGGAGAGGGGGAGTAGGGTAAGTAAGGGGAAATTTGAGGTGGGGAAGTAGGGAAAGGGGAGTATCAACTGGGGAAGTGAGGAGAGGAGTAAGTAGATGAGGAAGAAGTTTGGAAAGGGCGGGTAAGGTAAGCGATGGTTGATGTCTGGGGAGGGGTAGCAGGGTGGGAAAGTATGGAGAGGGATGTTTGAGCGACTTAATTAACGTCTTGAGAGGCTTCGGAACCCTTTTTTGTAGGCGTACAGTGCCTACTTTGACTAATTTTTTCGTTTAAATGCGAAATCAATTAATAGAACCCAATAAGGAAACACAACTTTTTTTAGCCGAAAGTTCATTCTTTTTAATTGAAAAGTCTCCTCTTATATTTTTGATTGAGAATTTATTTTTTATGGTCATCTTTTTTGCTCGAAAATTCAAATGATTTATTTAACATTCGTCCTTTTGGATTAGAAATTTAGCTTTTTGCTAGACATATCATTCTTGGCTGAAAATAAATATTTTGGTTTAAAATTCAAACTGTCTTCTAAAAAATTCTTTATTTTGGCTTAAAAATTCAGCAATTTTGTTCAAGAGGCAACCAATTTTGGTTGAAATCGAATTCTTTTTGTTTAAAAATTCGAACATTTGGTTGGAAATTTATTTTCATAGGTGAAAAATTCCACTTTTCGGTTAAAAATGTAACTATTTTGTTAAAAAGTCATACTTTTGGTCAAAAATTTAAATGTTTTGTTGAAAATTCGTCTTTTCGGATAGATAATTAATTTTTTTGTTCAAAATTGCTCTTTTTCATTGACAATTAATTTTTTGATTTGAAGATTAACTATTCCATTTTTGGTTGAAAAATAATCTTTTTTATATGAAAATTAAACTATTATGTTCAAAATTTGTCTTTTTTAGTTGAACTCAATTATTTTTAATTAATAATTAAAATAATTTTTGTTGAAATATCAACTATTTCATTTTTGGTTAAAAGTTCAGCTTTCGCATAATCTTTTTGGGTTAAAAATTCAACTATTTCGGTAAAAAATAACTTTTTTGTTAACAATTTATTTTTCGGGTTAAAAATTAAACTATTTTAAGAAACATTGGTCTTTTTGGCTTAGAAATGCAACTATTTTGTTTCAAATGAGAAAATTAATATTTTTGGATTGAAAATCTATCCGTTCTGAAAAAGTTTGTCTTCTTCGCTTGCATTTTCAAATTCAACAATTTGGTTGAATATTTTTCTCGCTTGACTGAAAAATCTTTCTTGGTTGAAACCTTGTTTTTTTGTTTTGATACTTCATCTCTTTTGGCAGAGATTTCATATTTTTGGATAACAATGAAACTGTTTAGTTGAAAATTAATATGTTGGTTGAGGATTCTACCTGTTTGGTTTTAAATTCAACTACATGGATGAAAGTTGAGCTTCTTTGTTAAAAATTCATTTTTATGTTTGAAGATTGATCATTCTAGTTAAAGATTAATTTATTTAACTGAAAATTTGACTATTCCAGTTGAAGATTATTGATTTTTGTTGAAAATGCATCTATTTGCTAGAAAATGCATCTTTTTGGTTTGAAACTTTATCTCTTTTGGTACAAATTTTTTGTTTTTTTTTCAATCAACTTCTTTTCAATTGCTGAGAATTCATCTTTTTTCATTCAAAATTCACCTATCACGTTGAAATTTAAAGTCCTTTGATAAAAATTCAATTTCTTGGGTGGAGATTCATCATTTCAGTGGAAAATTAATTTCGTTATTAAAAATGTATCCATTTTTTGAAAATCCATTTTTTTTATTGAAAATGAATTTTCGAACTAAAAGTTGAACTGTTCAGATAGTTTGAAAATCAACTCTTTCATTAAAAATTCATATTTTGGTTTGAAACTTTATCTATTTTGGCAGAAATTTATTTATTTTTGGTTAAAAATTCAACTGTTTGGTTGGAAAAAAATATTTTATGATTGAGGAATCAATTATTTTGTTGAAAACTCATATTTTTTGGTTGAATTCGACTTCTTTATTTAAAAGTAACATATTTTCTGGTTGAAATATTAACCATTACACTTTTGGTCGAGAATTCACCCTTTTGGGTTTACAAGTCAATTTTTTCTTGAACCATTGGAATTTTTAGCTTATAATCTTAACTATTTTGTTAGAAATTGATCTTTTTTCATAGATATTAAATTTTTGTTGGTTGGAAGTGCATTATATTTCGACTTCAAACCTTAGGAATTTAAAGCATTTTATATTGAATTCAATATCGTACCTATATTGATTTTATTAAAAAGAATTCAATCTAGAGTCTGGAATTATTTTGATTTGGAATATTCTGAAAAAATTTGATATACAAATATATATCATAGTTTTAGGTGAAAATACATCTTGATGAATAAAATATAGATGTACCACAGTTTCATCAAAATCAGATAGGGTCGACCCGGGCCGAGTTGAAAATGTAAAAAATCTTCTATTTAAATAATATCACACCATTTTTTTCCAGTTTCGTGAATATATGTTTAAAGAACAGATATGAAAAAATTATTGTAATATGAAAAAAAAGCTTGAGCAAAGTCGTAAATGATTGTACTAATTAATGAAAAGGAATTTTGAGACTAATATTTTTTTAATGAAGCTGCCACTAGTTGCGTAATTTTAGTTCATAGACTTGATTTGTGTAATTGTAGCTCAACAAGTATTAAAATCGATTAAATTTCACCTACATCCCTTAATTATTGTAATCCCCCAAAAAAATGGTTGAAAATAGATTCCGGTTTACTCTTCACCAAGGGCGGCAAATTTGAATACCCTCTTAACTTTATCAGCATTTAAGCCTTTTCAGTTGGAAGATTCTAGACCCCGACTTCGTTAAATTAGGAAGGAAAATTTGCCGATTAAATACCCGAGAACACGATCCTCTGCATTCCAGTTAGAGTGAGTTAGCAAAAAGGATGCTCGACACCCTTAATTGAAAGAGTATAACTTTGCTCGAGGTATTCTGTCCTCGTCTAAGTCTTCCTCTCCTCGTCATCATCGTCGACGACGTCGAATTCTGACCCAATTCCCTCGCGACCCGCTAGCTCTGACAGTGTCTAGCAGAAGTTTAAGCTCAGCTATTTTAGCTGCGGGCCGAAAATAACCCTTGCATGCCATCCCAGCGAAATGGCGAGTCTCGTTACGAGGCTACCATCCCTTCGATTGTCGCACCTGCGGTACTTGAAAAATTTTACCACTTCTCAAAAGGCAAATCTATTTTCTTTCGTTTCCCTACATACCCCTGCTGAAAAAGTTGGATAAGATTTGATAAAAAAAATCAATACTTTTCAATCCGTATTCTGCATCCGGAATTTCAGGAATTTCCTTCACATTTCTACCAAACGCTTTTGACAGAAAGTCTATCAAAATGAATAATCATCTTTGTGGGAAGTGTCCTACAGCGTGCCGCTAAAAAGGATATCCATTTTTACCAAACGTTTTAATAGCCATTGCTTTCTTTTAAAGCGAAATGGGTCTCCCAAAATTCCTATAAATTTCTATGCATTTTTTTATCAACATTTAGTACAATTCTATCAAATATGACATACCACATTCCTATCCATACTTGCAAACGCAAGCTTAGAACGTTCTACTAAATTCTGTCCGTCGGTATATCGTATACTTTTGTATTAACATTTTCTCATTAACTGCAGAGGGCATATGGGATGTATGAAATCTAATTTTCCAGAATCTGAAGAAATTCTATCGAATTCTACTTGTCGAGAAATCTTATACTTTTCTACCAATACGTTGTCATTCAAAATGTGCCAAATCTTATGCAATGAGAAAATTTGGATAGCAATGAATAAGATTTCTCGACGGATAGAGTTGGATAAAAACTTCCAAGATACTAGAACATAGGGTTTGATACAAGTCCTGTGCCAATAAAATTTGATAGAATTTTAATAATACACTATTGCTACAAAAATATATCATTTTTCAATGGATAAGATTTGATAGAGTTTCAATGAAAAACTGTTGATAGAAAAGTATATTTTTCAACAGATAAAAGTTTGACAGAAATATCCAAGATTCTGGAACATAGGATTTGGAACACGATTGGTACCGTTGAGATTTGATACAGTTTCAATGGGATTCTGTTGGTAGAAAATTTTAAGATTTCAGTACGAATAAAATTTATTTGATTAATAGGATTTGATACATGATTGGTGCTATTGATAGAAAAGTATATGATTTTTCAACAGATAGAATTTAAAAGAAATATCAAAGATTCTAGAACATAGAATTTGTTACGGATCATGTACTGATAAGATTTGATGGAATTTTACTGAAAATATAAGGATAGAAAAGTACAGGTTTTCTAGATAAATAGAATTTGATAGAAAGGTCTATCAAATTTGCCGATAGATTTTAATTTATGAAATCCGTTCGATTGAGTCAAATATAATATGAATCAAATCTACTGATAGAATTTCATTTACATATGAAGTTTGTTTGGTTCAATTTTATAGGATTTCTATGAATTGTGCTTATAGAATTTTATTTAAATTTCACTTCTTGGTAGATTTTATTTCAATTCTCTATGATACTGTACTCTTTAAATTTTAATCAGTTGACTTTCACTGATGTGAGAATCAGTGACTAATTTTGCAAGATTTCAATCTGTAAAAATCCACTGGTGATTCAATTTAGAAAGTTCACTTAACAGAAGTACAATTTAGTTTTTCTTTCCCTTTTTGAAAAACTTCCTCTATTTTCCCTTGTTTCCAAGAAAATTCTATATTTTCTCCTTTTTTCTGGCTTTTTTCACTTAAATGCAAACTGAATTAATAAAACGCAATAAGAAAATTCCACTACTTTTAGTTGAAAATTAATTAGTATTTATCATTTTGCTCAAAATTCGTCTTTTTTTGGTCGAATTGAACTGTTTTTTATTCAAAATAATGTTTTTTTTATTGAATTATCAAGTATCACATTTTTCATTGAGAATTCATCTTTTTTGATAGAACATTGAATTGCTTGGTTTGAAGTTGCTCTAATTTGTTAGCAATTAAACTATTTTGTTGAAAATTTGTTTTTTTTTCGGTGAAGATTTATCATTTTAGTTGAAAATAAGTTTCTTTGGTGACAAATTTTACTATTTTGTTATAAGTTCCTTTTTTTCTGGAAAATTTAGTTTTTAAACTGAAAATTAAAGTTCTTATTTTGTTATTGTTGAAAATTGAGGTTGTTTTGTACAAACTCAACTATTTAGTTGGAAGAAACAACTTTGTCTTTAAATTCGTATTTTTCGTTTGAAAATTCAACTATTTTCTGGAAAATTCAGTTTTTGTTGTTATTGAATTCAGTTTTTTTTACTTAGACCTAATTTAGTTATAAAGCTAACCACTTTGTTGGAAGTTGAACTATTTTGTTGAAAATTATTTTTTTTTTTCGAAGATTCATAATTTTAGTTGAAAATTCATTTCTTCGTTGAAAAACTTGACTATTCTGTTGAAAATTCGTTTTTTTTCTGTTGAACATTAATTTTTCCAACTAAAATTTCAACTATTCCATTTTTGGTTGAAAAATTCAACAGTTTTTCTTTAGTTCGTATTTTTAGTATAAAAATTCAACTGTATTTTACAAAATTCGTCTTTTTTGGTTGAAATCAACTCTTTTTTATTGAGAATTAGTTAAGTTATAAATCCAATCATTTTGTTGTAAGTTGAACTATTTTGTTAAAAATTCATTTTTTAGTGAAGATTCATCATTTTAGTTGAAAATTCATTTCTTTCTTGAAAAATTTAATTATTTTGTTGATAATTCGTTTTTTTCTGTCGAAAATTAATTCTTTTAACTGAAATTTTTACTATTCCATTTTTGGTTGAACTGTTTTTTATTTAGAATTAGTTTAGTTATAAGTCTAACGACTTGGCTCAAAGTTGAACTACTTGGTTGAAAATGATTTTTTTGTGAAGATTCATCATTTCAGTATTTAATTTTTGGTTGGAAATTGATCTTGTTTAGTACAAATTCAACTATTCAGTTGAAAAACCCAACTTTTTTTTAATTCGAATTTTTAGGTTGAAAATTCAACTATTTTCTAGAAAATTCACATTTTGTTGTTGAATTCAACTTTTCTTATTTAGAACTAATTTAGTTATATATCAAACCACTTTCTTGAAAGTTGAACTGCTCTGTTAAAAATTCAATTTTTTGGTGAAGATCCATCATTGTAGTAGAAGATTCATCAATTTTAGTTTAAAATTTATTTCTTTGGTACAAAATTTAAATATTTTCTTGATTTTTTTTGTGGTTTAAAATTATTATTTTTTGACTAAAAAATTCAATTTTTCCATTTTTGAGTGGAAATTTAGCTTTTTCAGTGGAAAATTAAACTATTTAGTTAAAAGTCCAACTTTTCTTCTTTAAATTCGTATTTTAGTTATAAAATACATTTTATTGAAAGTTGATTTACTCTGTTGGAATTCATTTTTTTTGTTGTTGTTGAAAATTCATTATATTAGTTGAAAAATCAACTCTACAAATGAAAAATGAACTATTTCGTTGACAGTTCGTTTTTTCTTGTTAAAAAATACTTTTCTTCACCTGAAGATTTAACTATTAATTCTTTGTTGAAAATTTAACTTTTTGGGTACAAAATTCAACTGTCTTCTAAACATTCATCTTTTTGGTTTAAAAGCAAACTTTTTTTAAAATTAATTTTATCGGGTTTGAAAGTCAACTGTTTTTTTTTAAATTCTATTTTTCACATTCAAAGCTCAACTCTTTTGTTGAAAATTAGTCTTTATGGGTTGAAAATTAATATTTTTGTTAAAAAATTCTCTTTGTGTGGCTGAAAATGCAACTATTTGTTGAAAATGTAATATATTTTTGACTTAAACTCTTAACCATTTCATATTGAATTCAATGTTGTACCTACGTTAATTTCATTGAAAAGAATTTATTTTCCCTTTACGTGAAAAATCACCCTGTTTCCCCTCTGTTTTGCAAGCATTCTGGGCTGTGAAGTCTATGTATTTTACGTAATTAAATATAATTATAACTTTCATGCAAAGAAAATTCAATTATAACTCTTCTCCTAAAATATGAAATTTTTTGCACTCGCGCACTCTCTGTAATACATTATGTCAGAGGTGAAATTTACGGATGTAATTTAGCTTTTTTTAGTCATGTTGAAATTATTCCATGAACGCCTTGGGAATTAAATAGGAGTTCATAGTCCGCGCAAACACAGGTCGGCTTACCAATAGCTTCTTGTACTTAGCTTTGAATCGATTGTGCATTATGCACAATTAGATTCCGTGTAAACAGTGTAGTCTCGACTCCTTATCTGCGCAGCGCACTCGCTGAGTTTAATTAACTAACGAGTTCAAATCTTGGTCCCGTACCAACTTCATGTCATACTTTTGACTATGAAGCACGAACTCTCTAGGCAAAATAATTAGATGCCATCTTTGCTGTTTTTTCGAAAGATATCGCTTTTAATTGACCCAAGTATTATGGGTGTAAAGAAGATTTTTTTATTGGCATTAGGGTCGATAATGTTTCACGGTGTGCCTCGACTGACTTTAACTCAAAAGGGCTTGCATATGCCGGTTTTTTTCTGAATATGCTTCTGGGATGCCCCACGATCATTTTGAGCCCAAAAAGAAAAAAATCGCCTGGGCCGTTTTTGAGAAAACTCTTTTTTTGATTTTTTTGAGGAGGTTAATTAACATATTTTAATGAAAATAAGTTAAACGTGGAATTTCATTTGCTCAAACCATTTAGTTTGGAATTCAAAAAGGGCTACAGGTGCTGATCATCTTACGAGAACTGAAACCCGTCAATATTTTTGAAAAATGGTGAAAAGAGTGAGAAAAAATCAGTTTTTCGAAAATTGCCTTATTCCAGTTCATCCTGTGTCCCAAAAACCTCAACAAGAATTAAAGTTCCTTAAATTTTCTGCAAAATAAAAAAAAAATCGAATGTTCTATCTCCAAAAGTGAAGAAGTTATGGTCTTAAGAAGTCGATTTCCAGCGACTAATTCGAATGAAAAAAAATATGTACATAGTTTTGGGGAAATAACTTATTCCCTATGCATATCTGGTAAAAATGACCCAATAATTAATTGAAAAAGACTTAATTCTGAGTAGATATAAAAAGAAAACAATGCCCTGGCTGTAATAGAACCAAAATTGTGGCCTTTTGAATATGACCCTTTTTTTATGAAATCTTGTTCAATATCAATTTTTGAAATAAAATTTATCGTTCTTTAGATTGGTTAAGGAGGACCTGATTTTTTTCAAATCTAAAAAAAAATTATTCTTCAGCTCTAATCGCATCGAAATTATGGACTCCTAAAAATAACGCTTTTTATGGAATTTTGTTGATTTTTTTTTTTTTAATTTTTCGTTTCTGGAGGATGAGACATGGAAAAATGTTTTGATTATATTGGGTATCTTGTACTTGAATTAAAGAAAGACTTAATTAATTTAATTATGAACTGCAAACTTTTATTAACGATATTCTGAAAACATGATCGCGAGCTTAAAATGAGTGAACAGACTTCATCATCTTCAATGCTCAGGAACTTATTTCTTTTTAAAAATGAGATCTTTTATTTTACAAATTAATAAGATTTTGATTCCGTATTTAATTTCTTAAAAAAATGATAATTAACATAATTTCATTATAAAAGGATCATATTCAGAACGCCATAATTTCGATGTGATTCAAGCTGAAGTATTATTTTTTTTAGATTTGAAAAAAATCAGGTCCTCCTAAACCTATCTGGTGGCAACTTTCTCCTAAGTTGCTTGGGAAATGAGTTCTTTTAAAGAACGATAAATTTTATTTTAAAAATTGATATTGAACAAAATTTAATAAAAAAGGACCATTCAGAAGGCCATAATTTTGGTTCTATTACAGCCAGGGCATTGTTTTCTTTCTATATCTACTCAAAATTAAATATTTTTTCAATAACTCACTGTCAACTTTCACCTAGAACGCTGAGGAAATGAGTTCTTTTGAAAAACGAGAAATTTTATTCATAAAATTGATGTTCGACAAAATTTCATAAAAAAAAGGGTCATATTCAAAAGGCCCTAATTTTGGTTCTATTAGAGCTAGAGCAATGTCTTTTCTTTAGATCTACTCAAAATTAAGTCTTCTTCAATCAATTATTAGGTCATTTTTACCAGACATGCATAGGGAATAAGTTATTTCCCCAAAACTGTATACATTTTTTTTTCATTCGAATTAGTCGCTGAAAATCGACTTCTTAAGAGTTAAGACCATAACTCCCAAAATTTTGGAGATAGAACATTCGATTTTTTTTTATTTTGCAGAAAATTTGAAGAACTTTAATTCTTGTTTAGGTCCTTGGGACACAGGATTAACTGGAATAAGGCAATTTTCAAAAAACTGATTTTTTCCCACTTTTTTCACCATTTTTCAAAAATATTGAAGGGTTTCAGTTCTCGTAAGATGTTCAGCACCTGTAGCCCTTTTTTGGATGCCAAACTGAATGGTTTGAGGCAATGAAATTCCACATTTAACTTATATTCATTAAAATATGTTAATTAACCTATTCAAAAAAATCAAAAAAGGGTTTTCTTAAAAAGGTCTCAAGCGATTTTTTTCTTTTTGGGCTCGAAATGTTCGTGGGCCATCCCAGAAGTATATTCAGAAAAAAACTGGCATATGCAAGCCCTTTTAGGTTGAAGTCAGTCGAGGCACACCTTGGTTTATTTGTTTTGTGTCCTACAATTAATTTTTAAAAAAGATATCTATTTTCAAGTAAATTAAAGTTAGATTTGTTATGTTTCGTCCCGGACTGACTCACTGGACTCGTCAGTAAGGTTATGTGAATTAGACCTACCTTATAGATTATAATTGATCTAAATTCATTATGATGTATATTTAAAAAAAAAAATTCCGTTTATAAGTTTGTAATTCTGCAGTCAATAGTATAGTACATTTCAATTACGGATCGGGGTTGAAACTTAATATAATTGATATAAATTTTGATGCGATTTTTCCAAAAACACAACAAAAATAAAAAAATAAAGAATGTTGTGTTTTTTGAAAAATCAAATCAAAATTTATATCAATCATAGTAAGTTGCAACCTCTATCCGTGGTCGAAATGTGCTATATTATTAACTGCAAAATTACAAACTTATAAACGGATTTTTTTTTTTTGTTGAAAAATATACATTATAATGAATTAGGATCAATTAAATTGTATAAGGTAGGTCTGATTCCCATAAATTTACTGATGAGCCCAGTGAGTCTGTTCGGGACGAAACATAAAAAATTTAACTTTAATTTACTTGATAATAGATATCTTCTTTAGAAATTAATTGTAGGGCAGAAAACAAATAAAAATTATCGACCCTAATGTCAATGAAAAAATCTTCTTTACATCTCTAGACAAAATTTCCCCTTTTTTATGATAAAGGTATGAGCAGACCAGGGACCGTGCATAAATTAGGTAAAATTTGTTTAAATTAAATTTTGAACTTTAACCCCCCTTTGTGAGGATACTTTAGTTTCGAATCCCCCCCCCCCAAATCTTCCTATTTTACGCAATTTTTACCTACTAAATTCTTTTCGTTAATTTCTGTAAAGTTTATCGAAGAACAACGAAAGGCCATTTGGATGGGGGAGGGGGGGGGGGTAGTAAAATCTTACTGTTTCGTATGAATTAACGAAGTAGTTCAACTTTCAAGCAATTAGTTCAAGTATTTAAAGAATTGAACCAAAAAAGTCGAATTTTCAACAAATTAGTTCAATCATCATCCCAACAGATTCATTTGCAAACAAAATAATTGAATTATCAACGAAAAATATGAATTTTCTATTCAGAAAATCGAAATTTCAAGAAAATACGTACACTTTTAACCAAATTGTTAAATTTTCAACTAGAAAAGATCCATTTTCAACTCAAAATACAAAATTTAAACTTTTATTTTAATAATGATTTCACGATTACAAAAAAAAAATCGAATTTTCTACCAAATTATTCAAGCCAAAAACTTTCAAGCCAAAAACAGGAATTTTCACATTTGAATCTCCATAACAAAATTTAATTTTCAACCAAGCAGATGAATTTAAAAAAAAAATTAAATTGTTGTCATAATTTCAAGCAGTTAGTTGGATTTTCAACCAATTTTTAACAATCAACCAAAAAAGATATCAATTTTTATCAGAAATAGTTGAATTGAACAAAAAAGACGAATTTTCAACAAACTAGTTGAATGCTCAACCAAAACAGATACATTTTCAACTGAAAATTTGCATTTTTACTGTCGAAAATTTATTTTCTACAAAAAATACACGAATTTTCAATCAAGTTTATAAATTTTCTAACAAGCAGCTGAATTTTCCAATAAGACGATTAATTTTCTATAAAAAGTATAATTTTCAACAAAATATATGAATTTTCAACCAAATAGTCAAATTATCAACCAAAGAGGATTAATTTACTACTGAAAAGTCGAATTTTTAACAAAATACATTATTTTTCAATGAAAATTACAAATTTTCAAACAAAAATGGAATAGTTAAATTTTTAGTTAGAAAATTAATTCTTAACCAAACAGTTGCAGTTTTAACCAAAAAAGATGAAATTTCTAAAGAATAAAAGAAAATGCATCAATTTTCAACCAAATAGTTATATTTTCAACTGAGGAGATAATTTGTTGACCTAAAAAGTCGCTCCTCAACAAAATGCATGTATTTTCAATTCATTTTCAACAAAGATGATTAACTCCCTATCAATAAACTCAATTTTTAACGAGATATGAATTTTTACTCAAATAGTTTAATTTCCAACTAAGAACATAAATTTTTTATCAAGAAAGTCGAATTTTTAACAAAATACATGAATTTTTAAGAAAAATTATAAATTTGTAACCAGAAAGTTGCAGTTTCATCCAAAAAAGATTGAATTTATAAAAAAACAATCCATCAATTTTTAATCAAATAGTTGCATTTTCAACCAAAAAGATCATTTTTCTACCAAAAAAGTCGACTTTTTATCACATGAATTTGCAACAAATAATTAAATTCTCAACTAAGAGCCTTAATGTTCTATCAAGAAAGTCGGATTTTTACAAAAAAAAAGGCATGACTTTTGAACCAAATAATTGAATTTTCAACCAAGTAATTAAATTTTCAACCAAACGATTAATTTTCTACCAAAAATAAGAATTTTTGAAAAAATACATAAATTTTCAACCAAATAATTGAATTTGCAACAAAAATGTTAAACTGTCCAGCCAGAATGGAATGGAATTTTTATTTAAAAAATTAATTTGTAACTAAGCAGTTGCAGTTTTAACCAAAATAGATGAACATACAATAGTTACACATGAACTTTTAAGCAAATAGTTCAATTTTCAACCATAAAGAATTATTTTGTACCAAAAAAGTCAAATTAAAAAAAAAATCGGTGACCTACCTTTCCTCCCTCCCTCTCCCACCCAAAGACTTTACATAATTTATGCACGGTTCCTTGCGTATTACTTTACTACGAAAAATTGGTACACTCAATAGGGGAGAGTCGATCACCTTGCTCTCTGAATTTGAATTGGTTAACATTTTTAATAATTTCGTTCATTACCTGAATGAAATTAGCACGAATTTCACATTATTCAAATTAAGAGAGTGGACCTGAGTGAAAAAATCGATTGAAAAATTACAAAAAAAATGGGATTAATTTACTACGTATCTGAAAATATTTTCATTATTTATACGCCAGGAAACAAAAAAAGCTCAGCACGGTTGAATTGAAATAAAAAATATAATTAATAGGTTATTTTAACCATAATTTCCCTAGATTGTATAACCGTTTCTCTAATTTTCAAAATCCATGATAATTATACGAAGAAATTTTCAAACTTATTTTCGAAAATAACTTCTCGAAAACTTGATGAATTAATTTTATTTGTTTAATCGACTCGAAACGACTTTATTTTGCAGAAATTTCTGTTCAAATAACTACCATGGAAGATGAAGCTGGTTTTGGCAGTTGTACACATTCTATCAATTCACACTTTCGTAATTTAAAAGTAAATTTGTATTTTTTAAATTCACAAGGTAATTTCAGAACTGCAGTGTTGGCGCGAAAAAAATTGTATGCTTTAAAAAGAAACCGTGAAAATTGGTTCTTTTCATTAACAACTGATTTTTGTAATTGTTTAAGAAATGTTTTTCTTTCTAAAATTAAATATATAAACTAATGAAAAATGATATTATCCGTTTTTAGTCATGTTTACCATGCGTTTAAACCAAAGTAAATTGAAAATTAGTAAACTATAGGCAGCTTAAAGTAATGGTCCACTCTGTGTGTTCGATAGTTTGCAGACTGCACTCATGATTCACTTTGAGATCGAATAGGCTCCTTTGTGTTTCGCCTTCGTAAAACAGAAATTGGTTTTACCACTAACGTAGTACAACATGATAGAAAAACATAAAATAAATTATAAATAACTGCAAAAGTATGCACTTGAAGCATATAATTCTAATATATAATATTCTGAAATCTTTAAATTTGATTTTAAAGATTTAATAATCTTTCTATAACATTTTCAAATTATATATGTGTTCACTTGTTAAAATGTCACTATAGATAACAGGTGCAAAACAATATTTTTACGATTCCAATATCCTACTGTTTTTAATGTGTTGTTAGAATTTCTAGGAAGCTATTATGTAATGAAATTTTAAGTTAATTTATGTAAGTGTTGCAAAAACTATTCAGTTTTACAGTTTTTACTAGAATTTTTTAATTTTTAAGTAATTAACATTTTTCACTTGAACGTTTTTCTCTTTATCAGTAAGATACTGAGAGGATACTAATGAAGTCAGACAATTTTGAGAATAAATTTTAATGATTTAAAAAATAAATAGCTCAAAAATAAAGAAATATGGTGCTTTGAATAAAAGTTCTTTATTCGTGAATTAAAAAAATATGCTGATTGTGAGATCTGAAACTTCTTTCGAAAAATGTACTTACCCGGTACAAAATAAATTTTTTTGAATGTAAAAAATTTTAGGCCCTAAAAACTTGAAATATTTTTAATATGAGTTTTATTGCATTGAAGAGTGTATGTAGTTTTAAATTTAAATTCAAAATATTGATTATAGTGAGGAAGAGATGACGAATTTTGGGAAGAAATATTTGATTATACTTATAAGTATCACGATTTAATTATTATTAATGGCATTTTCAAATAAAGAGAAAATATTCTTGATTATGAGAACGATTTCAAATACATCAAATTTGTTTCTTTAATATTTGATTTTTGGTGGACCTTTTTATATCGTTGTGAATTGACTTCCAATAAAGTATATACAACAACAAAAATTTTAATGATAAAAATAATCAAAACATCATTTAATATTATTAGAAAATATAACATTCTTGATGCAAAGATTGTTTCTGTTTTTCCACATGTAGAAAAAAAGTTGAATCTCTTACATATTTTCCCCCCTTTTCGTGATAGAAAATACACCTTTGTATTTTGAAAATTCAACACTTTTTCTCGAAATTGATCTATTTTGTTGAAAATTCGTCCGTTTTGTTCGAAAGTTTACCTATTTAGTTGGTAATCATTTTTCTGTTGAAAATTTTATTATTTGACTTCGAATTCAATTTTTTCGTTGAATGTCTTTTTAGATAAGAAATTTGTCCGCTTGTATTGAAAATTCATCTTTTTTTCTTGACTAAAAAGTTCTTGATTAGAAATTCAACTGTCTTCTAAAAAATTTGTCTTTTTGGCATGAAGATTCAACTATTTGGTTAAAAATTTAACCATTCTGTTGAACATTCGTTTCTTTTGCTTGACAGTTTAAATATTTAGTTATAAATGCAATGGTTTCCCCTAAAATCAATTTGGTTGATGTTGAAAATTCAACTATTTAGTTTAAAATTTAACTAGCTTGTTGAAAATTTAATTATTTGATTGAAAATTCAACTGTTTATTTGAAAATTGGCTTTTTTGCGTAGGAACCTCGTGCTTTTGAATTGAAAAATTAATATTTTCTGGTATAAATATTCTTTGTTGATATATATTTTTTGTAGATATTCCAATTATTTTGTTCGAAATTCGTATCTTTGGCTTGGCAGTTCAAATATTTAGTTATAAATGCAATAGTTTGCCCTAAAATTAATTTTTTTGATGTTGGAAATTCAACTATTTGGTTGAAAATTTAATTAGTTTATTGAAAATTTAATTATTTTATTGCAAATTCAACTGTTTAGTTGAAAATTGGCTTCTTTGCGTAGGAAATTTGTGCTATTGGATTGAAAAATTCATATTTGTGGTATAAATATTCTTTGTCAAAAATTCGACTGTCTTCTAAAAAAATTCATTTTTTTTGAAATTAATGATTCAGCTATTTCGTTGAAAATTCAACTATTTTGTTGGAAAATTCGTCTCTTTCCCTTGAAAATTAAACAATTTGTTTGAAAAATTACCTTTCATGGTTGAAAATGATTTTTTTTTGTGGTAAATTGATCTTCTTCGGTTTGAAACTCAACTGTTTTCTAAAACATTCGACCTTTTACCTTGAAAACTCAACTTTTTTGTTGGAAAATTCATTTTTTGTAGATATTTTAATTATTTTGTTGAAAATTCGATATATTTCAATATAATATAATACCTATGAGTGGATTTTATTTAAAAGATTTTATTCCTCTATTATTTACCTATTTTCATGAAAAAATCACCTTATTTCCCCTGTTTTGAGAGCATTTTGGGCTGTGAGCTCTGATGTTTCACTGATTATCAGCGAAAATCCTTGAAATTGAGACAATTACTGTTTCTGTATATTTGGAATATCATCAACTAAATTATGAAACTGTAGTCGGCGGAAAAAATTGTTTTTTCTCGTTTTTGACGTTTATATATATGTATATCCATAAAATAAAATGAATTTCAAAACATTTTTAATTTTTGAATACAGATGCGAATTATCATTAGAACATGAATAATAAGTGAAATATGCTTTTGCTGAATGAGAAGTAAATAAATCCATTTTCATTTTGTTTATAACTTGAAAATAGTATCAAATTGAAAGATTTGTTCACATTACATTTATTTAACAGCCAGACATATTATAATAGGCCATTTCGAATTTGATTTTTATCAACTAATTTCAAGTTACAATATATCCTTAAATTTTGAGAAATTAACTCAAGTGTATCTATCCCGTATTTTCTTTCTGAATCAGTGAAAATTCCTACTGATTTAAATTAGTGACACCTTTCCCATTGATGCAATTTCAGTGAGTAACAATATTATTGAGTGCCTTTCGGATATGCAGGAAAAGTTTCATTATTTAATTTAATCCGAGACTTGATGGTTTTACGTTGGACATTAGGACAAAAGAAGGAAACGGTGATAACTCTTTATCCGATAGGAATAAAACCCGGAATATATTGCCGATCGTCCGCAGGTTGTGTTTGCGATTCACCTTGAGTAGAAATAAAGGCACGTGCAAGGTAGGAAAACCAATCGCTGATGGCTTGTGGTTGGTATCAGAACACAAACATGCAAGTGAATGTGTAGCCATATGCACCCACATGTAACCATGAGCTAACCATACTTGCTGCACTAAAAACCGTCCAATCGATTCAGATAAAGATTTTAACGGGCATCAGCGAAGCAATTTCCTTCTAGCGTCATGCAATGGAAGGCCTAAGCCTATTTTTGAACCTCTCTCAAATTACTCCCCGCTCTTTAATGGATGTGATTGGAAAAACGAAGTTTTCTCGCTCACGTTTTTTTGCCTTTTCGGTGTAATGGAAATTAGAAAAGTGCTTTGAAAGTTGTTTTGACTATTGGGAAATTATCAAACCCCGGAAGGGAAAAGGCTTAATGGTATAATATCAATATCATATAAATCTGATTGTAAAACCAAAGTTATGCAAGGAGTTTCCACACTTGGAAGTGTACCAGAATTACCCCGGGTGCATGAGTATTGACCCGGTTTACGGTGAAAATTATTTTTCTTGAAGCGAGTCTTTCATCTGAAAAAATACTTATAAATGTTGTACAATGAATTTAGGAGGGACTCACGCTACAATTGACACTTGTTGACACTTTTTCTTAATGATGTGATTACTTTGCGAATATTTCTAAAAAATGACACTAATGCTACTATTTTTTCAAATTGCTTGCTAATGCAACCATTTTTTTACTTTACTTCTAAACATATTTTCAGACTTCTTTGCTAGATTGGCTAACGCATATCCGCCATCTATAAAATCAAAATTTCCAGGGATTTCAATCAGTTTCATCTAATTTCAGAAGATTTTTAAATTTTCGAAATTTTTGAAGATATTATGAGAGATATTACAAATTTCCAGATAATTTACGGAATTTCAAAGTATTTCAAGACATTTGTAAAGATTTACGAGACCTACGGTACTTTATAGGATTTCCAACGATGTTAGGGATTTAAAAAAATTTCGGTGGATTTCAAAGGGTTTCAAGACTTCAGGCGAATTTTAAATATTTAAAAAATTTCTAAATCATTTCAAAGGGTTACAAAAAAAATCACGAGATTTCAACAGATTCCAAGGAGTTTTAAAGGATTTGAACTAACTTCAGGGATTAGAAAGAATTTTAAAAGTTTTCAAAGCTTTTAGAGTATTTTAAAAGATTCCAAGGGACTTCAGAGGATTCCAAAGGATTTTAAGAGATTGTAAGCTGTTTCATTTAATTTTAGACGATTGAAAATGTTGCAAATGTTTTGAGAAATTTCAAGAGATATTACAAATTGAAATATGTTTTACGGAATTTGAAAGTATTTCAAGAAATTTTTAAGGATTTCACAAGATATACGCAATTTTATAAGATCTCCAACGACTTTAAGAAATTTCAAAGAATTTCTAGACAGCTTCAGGAAGTCATTCAAAAATGGAATGAAATTTCAAGGGACTTTAAGGGATTTTATGGGTCAAGGGATTTGAAAAAATGAAAGTTTTTCAGAGATTTCAGAGGATATCTGCGAAATTCAAGAGTTTTTAATAGATTTCAGGGTATTTCGAAGCTTTTGCGACTATTTTCAAAGATTTCAGTAAGCTGTTATCCATTCTAACATGTTTTAAGGGGTTTTACTCGAATTTTGGATTACTAGGGATTTCACCCGATTTGAGCAATTTTATAAATTTTAAGGGATTTCGAAGGAATTAGAAGGGCACTTAAAAAAATGCTAAGGAGGTTGAAGGGATTGAAGAATTTTTAAGGGGTCCCGAGTAATTTCATAGAAATTCAGAAAATTGCAAAGCATTATAAGGGGGTATCCAGCATAATAATAATATTTGAAAGATTTCAATAAATTCCAACAGATTTCTAGAGAAATTTAGTGAGAAATGGAATGAAATTTCGAGGGATATTTAGGGTTTTTGAAGGTTTTAAAGGTATTCCGCCATATTTGAGGGACTCATAAGATTTCATAGAAAATTTCCAGATTTCAGGGGACTTCTGTCGATTTGAAGGCTTTTGAAGATTCCAAGGGATTTGAAAAGATTGCCGAGTTTTCTAGGAAGTTTTAGAAGATCTCAACAGATTTCGGGGTTTCTTAAAGGATTTCAGCGGATTTCGAAGCTTTTTATACGATTTGATACAAGATATACATTGTATCCTATAGATTTAAAAAATAGATAACCCCTCGATTTAATATCTAAAAAACTACATGAGACTATGTTGTTACTATTTTTCAAAATTGATGCTACTATTCACATATTTTAAATTTCTCATTCGAGATTGTCTATCTGAATTAAAAAATTTCATCATAAATATACATATTTACGCTCTATTTTAAGAGATTCCGAAACACCTTTGAAAAGAAATAAAAAGAAGTGATATTTTAAAGGATTTCTAGCGATTCCAAAGATTTCAAGGGATTTCAAGGTATTTCAAGTAATTTCACAAAAATTGAAGATTTTATTGTATCTCAAAAGATTTCAAGGTTTTTAAGGAATTTCATGGGATTTCCAAAGATTTTACTTCAGAGAATTTTAAAGATTTTAAGGGATTTTACAAGATTTTAAAGATTTGTATGAATCTCCAAAGATTTCGAGAGATTTATAGGAATTTCCAAAGATTTTACGCTCTATTTTGAGTGATTTCCAGAGAGCTTTGCAAAAGAAATGAAATATTCCAAGGAATTTCAAAGATAACCAGGAATTCCGAAAGATTTTATATTCGATTTTTAAGGAATTCCCAGAGAACTCTTGAAAATGAATGAAAAGGAATGAAATTTCTATAGATTTCATAAGATTTTAAAGATTTTATTGAATCTTCAAAGATTTCAATAGATTTCTAGGGGTTTTGAAAGATTTTGTGCTTCATTTCAAGGAAATCCTAGAGAACATAAAAAAAATGAATGAAATTTCAAGGGATTCTAAAGATTTTCATGAATTCCAAAAGATTTTGCATTCGACTTTAAGGAATTTCTAAAGAACTTTTGAAAATAAATGAAAAAATTGAATTTCTAGGGAATTTAGAGGGTTAAAAAAATGTCAAGCGAGTTTACAAGATTTTGAGGATTCTATTAAATTTCTCAAGACTTTAAGAGATTTCTAGGGATTTCCAAAGATTTTACGCTCTATTTTGAGGGATTCCCAGAGAACTTGGAAGTTTAAATTAAATTTCAAGGGATTTCAAAGATTAACAGGGTTCCCCAAATATTTCACACTCGATTTTTCGGGATTTGTTAAGAACTTTGAAACATGAATAAAAAAAAAATGAAGTAGGGTAAGAGCACTAGTGGTTGGCACTGCGCCAGTTATTGGCACCCTCTCTCATTTTTGTTAAATTTCAAGAAAATGCAAACATTTATCGTATTTTGCTGGTATTATTTTTATTCTACCATTATTTCTGCGTGTACCTAAATATATAATTCATATAAAATAATGTCAAATTTAGTTATAAAATAATGAATTCACTTCAGTTCTTAGGGTGCCAAGAATTTATCCGGTTTTCTAAAGAAAATGTTTAGCTGACAACATTTTTTTATTTTGTTCAAACAACGTTGCGAACAAGTGAATCTGTTCCAATTTTTGTGAATATTTGAAAGAAATACTTGCAATATAATCAAAATAAGGAATGAACCTCGGCAATAATTTATTTATTAATTTTAGGGGGGGTGCCAATGGAAATTAATATAAAAAGTATGGTCTCTAGTCGTTGGCACCCCAGTGCCAATGACCAGACCATGCAATTCGGGAATGATTTCATTCATTGGCACCCCTGCCTCGCCGGAAAAAAGTAAGGTTATGTAATCTCAAGACCTTGTGTTGACATGAGCCATTTCACGTATTTCTGATAAAATGAAGTGTTAAAAGTGCCGGAACAACAAAAGTCGTTACTAGGTAGACGAAAAATTAGCTAGTAATTATAATAAATGAAGCTGTCATTTATATACCGGTAATCGTAACCTCCAAAGTTCTGTTCAGATAATTTATTATTCTTTTTAGGCCTCGAGGTATAGGTAAATATTGGTTTCATTTAAATTATAAATGGAATTTTATTATCTTTATACATATTGTGTTTAATAATATTGCGTTACAATGTTTTAAATGTTACGCAGGAATTCATGTTATTATAAATAGCCAAAGTTTTTATTTAATCGGTGGGCGATTTATTTTGACTATATTTATTTATCCATGTTTGAATTTGTTTATTCATTTTTCTAGTTTAAAGTAGAAAATTAGTAACATTTATGGTTTTTACTTTATTTATTGCCATACTATTGCCCGTCAGAGAGTATCTCTGAGGAAAGAAAAACATAAGCCGAAGAATAGATATGTGACATGGCTAGGCTTTATAGCTGCTGTCAAAGATGCTGGCTTGTCCAAAAACAAAATTGATAAAATACTAAATTTAGAATTATTATTAGAAAATTTATTTCATATTTTCAGATGCACAATTTGTTTTTATCAATGTTTTAATGCAATTACAGAAGTTTGAAGAGGTTATGTGAGTGTAGTGCCAATCACTGGTGACGAGGGGTGCCAATAACTGGGGTTAGCAGTGCCAAGCACTAAAATGTTGAGACTACATGCTTATTTTTAATAATTTTTCAAGTTTTTTTCATCTTTGAATAATAATTCAACATTCCAGTGTGTTCTGCATAAAATTTGGAGTGCCGGTATGATTATCACTATTTCAGAATTCAATATTTTATGTGTTTATTTATTTCCTAAAGTCTAAATTTCCTCTTAAGGTGCCAATAACTGGTGCTCTTACCCTATCTAAAGATTTTGAAAGACTTGAAAGATTTCAATGAATTCCCAAAGATTTTACATTCGATTTTGAGGAATTTCTAAAGAACTTTGAAAAATAAATGAAAAAAATGAAATTTCTTGAGATTTTAGAGGATTAAAAAAATTATAGGTGATTTTATTGAACCTCTCAAGACTTCAAGAGACATCTAGAAATTTTCAATGATTTTGCGTTCTATCTTGAGGGATGCCCAGAGAACTTTGGAAAATAAATAAAATTTCAAGGGATTTTAAAGATTAGCAGGGTACCACAAAGATCTTACACTCGATTCTTAGGGATTTTTGAAAAACTTCAATAAATAAATGAAAAGAAATGAAATATCTGAAGATTTTAAAAGATTTAAGAGATTTCCATGAATTTTCAAAGATTTTACATTCAGTTTCAAGGAATATCTGAAAACTTTGCAAATTAAATTTAAAAAATGAAATTTCTAAGGATTTTAAAAGATGTAAAGGATTTTAAGGGATTTTACAAAATTCGAAGGTATTTCATTAATTCATTTTTATATGTATTTTATTTAGGATTTAAGTTCATCTTTAAATTTACGCTGCTGAATTCATGGTGTCACATTTTTAAGTATTCTGTACTGCCTTCCAATATGAGCAAAACGATTTGCTTCTTCAGGAATAATGTTTGGCATGAATAATTTAGATTGTAGGATATAAACCGGAAGCTTACAAGGAATATGTACATATGGTGGTGCATAAGAGTTGTAAAATTGCTCCAGTTTCTTATTGCAGAATGGCAGAACAGTCGAGACAAATATTTTGTAAGGCGATGTTTTTTCAGGTCGTTCAACCTAGCGCTTCTTATCGCACGACCACGATCTGCCCGAGTACCTGGTCGTACCTGTGTATATAGGATAGAAATATCTGTAGGCACATTTTTCTACATTCTCACCCTGACTCGTACGGCCCTCTATATTTCTTTTCCTGTATTTCTACCCCTTTTTTTGCCATTTTTATCTTATCTCTCGACATAAGTCCTCCTGGTTTCATCCCTTGTCCGATATCTCCACTCGATCTTCGTTTGCACACCCGCACAATTCGCGGCATTCGCGGTGGCCATGTCGAGGTAACGACTTATTTTTAGCGTGGTAATCGCTTATCTTGACACCTTTGTGTTACCGATTGAGCAAAACAACTTGGTAAAGCGCGAAATTCAAGGTGCATGGTTTTAGTAACGGTTGTACTTGTGTTTCTGTTGAGAAATTTGTGAGATTGACATTTAACGATTGCATTGAATTATTACAGGATGAGATTACGATATTACTCATCTGAGACGGGCATCTCAAGCTGTAAAGGAAAGAAAGAAATGTGTGGGTTATTTTTGTTAAATCGCGATACTCGACACCTTTCGACTTTAGTCAAATATTTTCTCATGATGTTGTAACTGCGGCTTACATGTGTGCCAAAGTTCAGTGTTCAATGTTCAACATTTAATGTTTATTGTTCACTTTTGACACCACCCAGATAGCACAAAAGTTTCCTTGAACATTCCTGGAACATGCCAATGAAAGCTTCGTAGAATTCCCATAAATGTTCCAGGAAGTTTCCCGGAAGTAGGTAAATGTCCGCATATCCAGGAAGGTTCCCAAGGAAGTTTTCGGGAATTTTCTTGAAAAATATTCCAGAAAAATGTTTCAGGAAGGTTTCCTGAAGTAGGAAAATGTCCGCACTTCAAGGAAGGTGCCCAAGGAAAGTTCCGGGAATGTTCGTAAGAAACTTTTGCATTATATTAAATATTTTTATATAATGCGAAAATTATTCGTCAACATTCCAAGAAGGTTCCTGTTAGTAGGTCATTTTTCGTGCATTTCCGGAACCCTCCTTGGGAATCTTCCTGGATATGCGGACATTTACCTACTTCCAGGAACCTTCCTGGGACATTTTTCGAAATTCTCCGAACCTTACAATGGAATGTTCCAGGGATGTTCAGAGAAACTTTTGTGCTATCCTCGATGCAAAAATGTTCACGAACTTCCCCAAACCTTGAACTTTTTTCGGAATCCTCGGAACCTTCCATGTTCAATGTCCGCATATCCAGGAAGATTCCCAAGGAAGGTTCCGAAAATGCACGAAAAATTATCTACTAACAGGAACCTTCTCGAAATGTTGACGAATAATTTTCGCATTGTATGAAAATATATAACATAATGCAAAAATTTCTTACGAACATTCGCGGAACTTTCCTTGGGCACCTTCCTTGAAGTGCGGACATTTTCCTACTTCCGGAAACCTTCCTGGAAAATTTTTCTGGAATATTTTTCAAGAAAATTCCCGAAAACTTCCTTGGGAACCTTCCTGGATACGCGGACATTTACCTACTTCCGGGAAATTTCCTGGAACATTTATGGGAATTCTACGAAGCTTTTATTGGAATGTTCCAGGAATGTTCAAGGAAACTTTTGTGCTATCCGGGTATTAGACATTTTTTTTACTTTCGACACTATTTTGCTAGTATTGTGAAAAAATGTCACTAAAGACACTATTCGCAATTGTCCGCCAATGCTCATTTCTTTGTTTTCATTGGAAAATATTTTTGAACTTCTTCGCTGATTGGCTAAAGTAATATGTTCGACATTTTAAAGAATCACAACATACCGAAAAATTGTCGCAATGACTGATTAGGGGCCGTGAATAAATTACGTAAATTTTGTTTGTTCTGAAATTTTAAACCATGTAACTTCCTTTGTCAGGGCCCTTACCAAAAATGATGAAATAAAATAGATCAATTTTCAAATCAGCAAGACGAATTTTTGACAAAATACGTCAATTTTGTAACCAAATAGTTGAATTCTTTATCAAAAAGATTAATTTTCGACCAAAAAAGACGAATTTTCAACAAATTAAAAAAAAATGCAACTAAATGGTCTATGCAATGAATATGATGTTAGTAGAGATGTTAGTCCTAATTGTATTGGATGAATTTTTAGTTTATTTTTTCAAAAATAAAGTCGTAAAATTTGCATTGCGGAGAATCAATTTTACATAGAAAAAAATATTTTTCCATAAAACACTTCAATTTTCAACCAAATAGTTTTATTCTATACCAAATTATTGAACTTACAAGCCAAAAAGACGAATTTTCTGTAAAACAATTGAATTTTGTGTAGAACATTAGAATTTTCAATAAAACTGTTAAATTTACAGTTGAAAAAATTAATTTTTAATTTATAGAAAAGAATTTTTGACTCAAATCATCAATTTTTATCAAAAATCAAACCTTTGAACAAGTAGTTCAACTTCCAACCAACGATTTCAGTTTTTGACCTTAAGAGATTAATTCTTCAAGACAGCTGCATTTTTAACACCAAAAATTGATTTTTTACAAAAAAAAAAAATAATTTTCAAGACAATACATATATGTAACAAAATATTTGAATTTCAATCAAGAAGATTAATTTTCTGCCAAAAAAGACGAATTTTTAACAAATTACATAAATTTTCAACTTAATATTTTTAACAATTGGTATGATGTCAGTTAAAATTTCATTCGAATAATTTTCAGTTTATGTATATATATATTTTTTAATAAAGTATCTAATTGAATTTTCATTGAGGAGCATTGATATTCTGTAAAAAAATCGATTTTCTACAAAATGGTTTGATTTTAGAAAAAAAAACAACAAACTAAATACATAATTGTTTAATCAAATAGTTGAATTTTTAAACAAGAAGAATAATTTCCGACCAAAAAAGATGAATCTTCAAAAATGAAGAATTTGAATGAGCATTAAGAACAAATAATTTAAAAAGAAAACCTGATTTTCTATAAAATAATTTAATTTTGTACCAAATAGTTGAATTTTCCACCAAATTGTTGAATGTTTGAGTCGAAAATACGAATTTTGTTTTAAACAATTCAATTTTCTTCCAGAAAACGTGAATTTTCAACATAGAACTTTTAACCAGACAGTTGCATTTTGAAGCCAAAAAGATCAAATTTCTACAGAAAGAGATGAACTTTCAACTCAAAAAAATGAATGTTCAACATAATAGTTGAGTTTTCAATAAAAAAAATTTCTTAGTCAAGCAAGAAAGAAATAGCAATCAATTTATTAAATTTTAAATACAACAAGACGAATTTTCAACAAATAAGTATGATATTTGAAAAAATTGTTGAATTTTTAACAAAATAATGTTGTGCATTTTAGAATATAAAAAAATAAAAAATATCGATTAAAATAGCATTTTTTGAATGAAATACAACATTTAATTTTTTAATTATTATTATTTTTTTTTTTTTTTTAGTTTCAAATATTTTCAAATATTTTTGAAATAGGTTTCTATGATATTTTCCTTCCAATTTTTTAAATAAAAAAAGAACACTTGGAAAAAATCCCCTTTTGGGATAGAGAAGAAAAAACACATTTCTTCGTTCTTGCAATCAATTTATTATAATTTTCCACATTTTGAAGTACATTCAATAATCTTCAATTATTATTAACCAATTTAAATGTGGATATTGAACTCTTGAGCTAGAAAATTAATTGAAAACTGTTTTGTTACCGGATGACATAAAAACTCGGAGGTATTAAAAAGTGATTATAACTCTGGAACTATAATTGGAAGTAAATAAATTAAATCTAAAATTAAATATTGAAATATAAGATTTGAAAGCATTATTCAATCAACGTGACTAGAATACAGCAAATGACCTTATATTAATATTATTTCCATGAAACTAATGCAAAATATCTCTAATAGGAAATTTGGCCCCTATTTTACAGAAAACAATGAAAAATATTTTGGATTTTCAGTCAGAAAAAGAGAAATCATGTTATAAATTATTACATTATAAGTGTTCCGGTTTCCCCAACGAGTTCCGGTTTGCCCCGATGTACGGTATCTTTGAAATGTTCGTAGTATACTTTATAAGCTTCTTCGAATAATGATGCGCCCTCTTATTTTACAAGTTCCGTTATACGTTATCATGGCAGGGTAATCTTTTTGCACAGTAATGTAGAAACTTCTTCCAAACTGCATCAGGTTGTGAAAGCTGTGAGAAAAGTGGGTGAGCGTGCTCCAGACATTCAATAACGCCAGCTTCTTAAAGAAATTCGTAACTTGGAAGAATTTGTAAATTAAACCATAAAAGCATTATAACTTTCAAACTTTCGTTGGTTATTAAGTACCGTATAATGGGGCAACTGTGAACATGTGGGGTAAATTCGGACGCACCTAAATTGATAGTTTAAATTACTTAAGGAGGTTTTAACCGTAATCTAGAAATAAGCTTGAACTAAAGCTTCAACTGCTTCTATTTTCTGGTGAAAGACCCCTTAAGTATTTTAAACTATCAACTTAGGAGCGTCCGGATTTACCCCACATGTCCGCAGTTACCCCGTTTGACGGTACCTATGCTTTTATTTTCAATTCTTTTTGCCTTAAGCTAGTTTATACGTATGTAAATTTTTCTCCAAATCTGTTTACATTGGTTAGGTGTTTAAATTATCATGGATTTGAAATTTAAATTTGATTTTCTATCTAAGGGGTCAATATATGACTCCAGCAGTAAGTGTGGGTCGATTTTAACATATCCAAAACGCCATAAACCAAGCTTAGACATATAGTAAACAAACCGTCGTGACACATTAGTGAACTTTGTTTTGCCGTCATACTTTTGGTTGTGTGAAAATGTCTGATTTTGTGCCAAATAATCGTCATTTGCGGGAAGTGTTGATTTTCTTCTTTCATTCGAAGAAAACGGCGGCTGAAGCGCATCGAGAGCTCCAAAAAGTTTACGAAGATGCTGCTCTAAGTGAAACAACGCAAAGAAGATGTTTGATGTTGAGATGTTTTTTTTCACTTTTTCCCCCTAATTTATTATTTTTTCAAAGATGTTTCTTCTTGCCACACGCAAGAAGAGCTTGCTTCAGCATTAGAAGTTACCCGCCAAGCCATCTCCAAGGTATTGCATGCGCCTCTGAACAACTGCTTCAGCGGCAAAAAGTAAAGGTTTTTCTCCATTGCATCGTGACGAGTGATGAAAAATGGATTCATTACAGCAACCCAAAGAGAAGAAAGTCATGGGGACTGCCTGGTCATGCATCTACGTCGTCGGCTCGGCCGAATATTGACGCTACAAAGGTTATGCTGTGTATTTGGTAGGACCAGGTCGGTGTTATTTATTATGAGCTGTTGAAACCAAATGAAACTATCACTGGAGAACGGTATCGACTTCAATTGGTGCAATTGAGCCGAGCACTGCGCAAAAAACGGCCACAATATGAGCAGAGGCACGAAAAAGTGATTCTACAGCTTGACAACGCTCGGCCTCACGTTGCCAAATCCGTTAAAACCTACCCGGAAACGCTCAAATGGGAGGTTCTACCCCACCTGCTGTATTCCCCAAATATTGCGCCGTCCGATTATTACTTGTTTCGGTCGATGGCACATGGTCTGGTTGATCAGCAGTTCCGCTCAAATGAAGACATTCAAAAATGGCTCGATTCGTGGATAGCCTTAAAAGATGAACACTTTTACCGTAACGGTATTCGAGCTCTACCAGAAAGGGTTAACCCCTATCTTAGATAATTTTTAGCGACTAAATTTTGTTCTTCAATTTATTTTGCGTTCATCCAAAAATAAACTTCCTAATTTTCCCTCACTTCCCCTACTTCCACCAGCTAATTTCCCCTGACTTCCCCTAATTCCCCCTAACGATCAAAATCCTTTACGTAATTTATGTACGGCCCCTAATATTGTTGTAGGGAAAATTCAACTTACTGACTCATTAATTAATACTATTTCAAGATAAAAATATTGATTTTTTCTTGCATATATATGCAGAGTATCTCGCCACTGTAATTGAAGCACGAGTTGAAAATCAAAGCCTGACTACGTACTATGTTGAATACAAGAGAATTAAATTTTACGGAATGCGAATTAGGGAAGGTTTGGATTGAAATATCTCGTTTCTGCAGGTATGCGAACCTTCTCGAAAAGCAATTACAAAATAAAGGCATTTCACGCGAGTGACTAATTACCGCTGACGTTATAAGTATGCGTCCCTGTAGATGTGGCTCACAAAGGTTGCGGTTTGAGTTTGGTTGCTTGTCCAACAGTGCACTTACCCGATAAATACCTATTTATATTACGGCCCAAAGTGCAACAGAAACTTTAGAGAAATTCGAAAACTATGCATTTGGTCCTATATTTAGGCATTTCTAAAGAATTCAAAGATTTTGAAATGATTTTATAGGATTTCGAAGTTCTTTGAGCATTTTAAAATATTCTAATGGATTTTAGAACATTCCACAGATTTCAAGGAATTTTGAGATATTTCGAAAAGTTTTATCTGATGTCAGAGGATTTCCAAGTTTTTAAAATGTTTTTAGAAAATTTTAAGGATGTTAACAATTTCTAGAGAATTTACGAAATTTCCAAATTTCTAGAGAATTTACGAGATTTCCAAATTTCTAGAGAATTTACGAGATTTCAAAGTATTTCAGTGGACTTTTAGGGATTCTATTTGACGAAAGTGATTTTATAGGATCTTCAAGGACTTAGGATATTGAAAAAATTGCCATGGATTTTAAAGGTTTTGAAATTTTTAAGGTATTTTAAAAGATTCTAAGAACTTTCAAGAGATTTGAAAAATTATCAGCGATTTTGAAAGGGTATGAAGGGATTTCAAGGGTATATAGAGCTTGAATGAAATTGAATGAAATTTTAAGGGACTTCTAGGGATTTTAAAACATTTCTACGGATTGCGTAAAGTCTCAGAGAATAACAAAGATTGAAAATTTTTCGAATGGATGTAAAAAATATTTCAATGATTTAAAAATGTTGTATAGAATATTGGAAGGATTTTTGAGGATTTCAAGGAATACAGTGAATTTTAAAACATTCCGAGGAATTTCAGGAGATTTCAAAGAATTTCGTAAGATTATAGAAAATTTCAAGATATTTGAAAATTCCTTAGGAATTGCAAATAGTTTCGATTTTAGAAAATTTAAAGGATTTCGAAAATTTCAAGGAAAGTTTATGGTTAAAATTCCGAAGTATTTCAAGAAAATTTACAATATTTCAGGGATTCATAGGATTTCAAAGGAAATTAAAACATTCCAAGAGAAAAAATAAATAAATTAAAATCAGAATAAATCAAAATTTAATGTCTATATGAAGTATCTTTCTGGAAGTACCAATTTGTACTTTTTCTGTGCGTTATTTAAAATGTTGATTCAATTCTGAAATTTCAATTGAAGATTGTATTATAACGAATTTTGAGCCAATGCATTGATATGGCTAATCAATTAGCTTAAGTAGGTAACACATATCTCTTCATTATTTATTATTCTGTTTTTTATTATTTTAACTATAATATGCTACTGCGTGTAGTGACTGTTTCATTTTCATTTATGTTATAGAATCATGTAATAAACTTATTTCAACCTTTTAAAATACAAATTCAATATTTAATTGATTAATTTTTATAATTGAAATCACATTTTTTGTACAGCTATAATATAGAGAAAGAAATATAGCTTGATTAGGTACGTTTATGAAAATAATAAAATGCATCTGTATAATATTGATGCTCTTAAATTAATTACTTATAAATAATAAGGTAATTAAATAAGATGAAAGTGCAACAAGTTTCAAGAGCTAAAAATTAGAGTTCGTCAAAAGTATACATATTTTCTAAATTGAAATTTACACAGTTGAAAATTAAACAATGGAATATTCCAAGTTGATCAACAGCAAAGTTAATTGTTCTGAACTTGAACAATTTTGTTATCAAATCTTACCAATAAAAAAGCTGAAAAATATTCTATTAGTATTAATTACAGTAAGGACGAAAATAACAAATCTAAGAAATTAATAATTAATTATACTAGTAAGTATTATGATTTCATTAATAATAATCGAATTTTGCTGGAGAGAAAATTAATATTCTTGATCACAAGAACGTTTTAAAACATATACAAGTTATTTATTTAAGAAATTTCGTTTGTCCCACTTTTCTATGTCGCTATGAATGAAGATCCACCGACCCAAGTGTACCCAATTTTGAAAACTAAATTCCGTAATGGCAGAAATATTTAATAAATCGTTTAAAATTATTAAAAAATAGAACATTTATCATAAAAAGATTGTTTTTTATCTTATAAATGTAAAAAAAATGTTTAATATTTCCCCTATTTTCCTCCTTCTTCGTGAAAAAATTATCCTAGTTCACCTTTTTGAGCTCTATTTGCGCTGTGATTTCGATAATGTGGTTTCAAACTTTTTTTTTATCTTTAATGGAAAAATGAGGTAAAGAAGGCTATATTTAGCAAAGTTGGTTACTTTGAGGCTAGATATCTGCCACCGGTTTTTTTTTTGGAAAGCTCGTGTAGTATCGACTGGACACACTAGGCCACTGGTCGATAACGCAACCCCCGCCACTGTATGTATTCTGAAGCTTTCCTTACCTCGAGGTAATTTCGAGGGCCGTTCGTCCCCTCAAAATCTCGTACGATATTTTTTCAAACTTTTTTTTTTCCTCCCTGCGTACCCATTTATATGTGAAGGGTGGCAGTAAAAAACTAGATAACCAACAAAAACGGAATTTTTTATGAAAGCAAAGAAACGAGCAGAAGTTTTGAGAAATTAAGTCCGAAAAAAGTTTGATCAGAAAAACTTATCAGTTTCCAGGAAATAGATGTGCTATAAAAATTGTAATCTTCAGTTTAGATAGAAAATAATAATCGTCCAAGAATTTTGAGGTATTCTTTTAGATTTAATTTTGGAAATTTGATAACAAAAATTATAAATTATATAGGAAATTATACAGTAGGGTGTCCTAAACAACTCCATGTTTTTTGATGACGCATGATCCAAACTTGTTCTATTTGGTGAAAAATTAAATGTATATATATATATATATATATATATATATATATATATATATATGTATGTATATATATTAAAAATTGTAAGAAATACAATTTCCAGGAAATATAATTGATGGTACCATATGTTCAAGAAAAACTTTTTGTACCCAATTAGACCAAAAATACTACCCCTTAGCGTCAAAAACTACCCTTTACCGATTTTGAAATATTATATTTATTTTTTATAGTTTTTGAAGCCAAGGGCTAGAATTTTTGGTCTAATAGTTCCAATTTTTTTTCCAAATACATGGTACCATCAGTTCTATTCCCTGACAAACTATGATTATATGTACGAAAATTAATATTAATTAATCATTTTGATCATTTTGGGACTATTTGAGGAACCAGGACCACGGTTTGAAATTAGCTCATAGGAAAACTTGGAAATCATGGAAAAGTCAAAGAATTTCGTTGGTCAGAGAAAATCACTGAAAAGTCGGATTTTGAAAAACAAAAAATGGGAGAAGTCAGGGAAATTCTGTAACCGTCAAAAACAACAAGTGGTGCTCATAGTCACTTTTAGCCACTTTTAGCCACCTTTTTTCAAATCAATTCAAGTTACTTTCTTAACAGAAAGTCACTATAGTATCTTTTTTAAGTAAAGATATTACTCTAATCTTTCAATGAATTAAGCCATGGGTTATCTACTATTGAATTCATGCTTATACCTATTTCTGAATTTTATTCTATTTTTTTTGGAATATTTTAGGGCATTTTGAATGATTTCAAGAAATTTTAATATATTTCAGTAACTTGTACGTATTCCATAGGATTTAAAATATTTCAGGGTATTTTAAGAGATGCCAAGAATTTCGTTGTAATTTTCTTGAGGTTTTACAGAATTTCCTAGTATTTTGGAAGATTATAACGATTTTACAGGACCTATAATGTTTCAGGTCTTGAGGTATTTTAACAAAATTTTCCAAAAGTTCAGGAAATATCATCAAATTTATAGGATTACGGGGTATTTTATAACATTTGAATTACTTGAAACAGTCTTACTGATTTGTAGAGACCTTGAAATATTTTTTGCAATTTGATTTGAAGTCATTTGGAATTCACCCTGAATTCTTATTAATTTATCCTGTATTCTTTTCAGTTCTTTAGAATTTTCTTGAATTTCTTGACTTCACTTGAATTCCTCTAAATTCACTCAATTTCACTTAATTCAATTGATTTTTTTTCAGTTTTTGTTTAATTCACTTTGAAGTCTTTTGAACTCACCCTGAATTGTTAGGTGTTCCATAGGCTTTTTTTGAATACCCTCGAATTTTTCTACACTTATTTCAAACACTGAATTTAATGAATTTGTCACATTTTTTATTGTTTTCAATTCTCTTGACTTTTCTTAATTAACTTTCAATTTTTATTGATTTCATCAAATTCTTTCCATTTCCCTTGAATTCTTCTACTCCAGTTTTACTGAAATCAATGAATTATTTATTTTTTTATTTTTTCCAGCTCATTTGAATTAATTTGAATTATTTAGAAATTAGTCACTTTTGATTTCTTTTTCAATTTTTCAAATAAATTCCTCTGTGGCAGCCCATAACAATAATATATTTATTAATTAAAATTTGATATTATTTTATTCCATTTATAAACAATTCTATATTAAAAATATTACTTGATTAGAATTTTGCTTATTAAACATTAATTATCACAGAAAATGAAAAATCAGTCATGCAAAAATCATGAAATTTTGAAAATCAATTTTCCCGGCCGCCCTAATCATACTACTGTTCCTTAATACCTTATCTTTTGTTGAAGTTTTCAAATATTTTATTCACTGTAATTGATTCGAAAGAAAGTAATTGTCAGTCCTTTCTCATAAATAATCATTTCTGAAAACAATTAAAAAACATCAAATTTTCTATTGTAGATATGTTCATTTTTGACTGCACATTATGATAAAAGTAAATTATCTTTTAAAATATATAATTTTTGCGTTACATGGAAAAATATTATAGAATAAAATTATAATTGTATCTATAAGAAATGAAATAGTAGCAGAGAATTGAAATGAATTGGTATAATATACTTTTTGATCACGATAAGTGATAAATACAATGTGGAAATTCTTTTATGACAAAATCATAGTTCAAAATCAATAAAATTTGAAGTTAATTGATTTTTATAACTGTTGAAGATTATAGCAAATCGGCAATTTTCCACGTTTCCTGATTCATCGCGAGTATTTAAAAAAGAATCTTGTGTCTTTTCTCACTAATTTAGTAAAAAAACTATTTCGGTGTATAGATCAAGAACTGTCTATAGTTTCCTCGAAATATATCATTATTGCGTTTTTATGAAAGAAATAATACATTTTTGTGTTTGAACCTCGAAACTCAAGATTACTGGGACCAGAAGGAAAGAAAGAAAGTATAATAACAGTAATTAAAACTAGGAAATTACAGACCTAAATCATTCTTTTGTTATCTTATGCGATAAATATTCACAATTGTACACCGGCAAAATACCACTTTGCCACTTACACTCGACAATTTTCCTCCTTCCTCTTTGCGATTTTCATCTCGTTACATCTTGCACGAAAAGCAAGAAAGCAAGGAATTTAAAGTTGGACCATTTAAAAGCTGCTATTATATTGTTATTAATAATATGTAGTATTGAAAAAAATAACAAAAGATAAATGAAATAATACAAAAATTGAGATCGACGAAAGGAACGGAACCGAATTTCATGGAAAATTGAAAACTGCCCTTACGAAAAAATATCATAGGAAAATCGGTATATGTCCATAACAATTTTTCTGTAATGAAATTCCCTCAATTTTTCGCGACTATAAAAAATTCATCACATAGAAGCATTGCATTGGAAAACAGTTATAGGGCAGTCAGCATTTGAAGGACATATCAAAAACATATTGAGGGAATTAAGGTAAAGAGAAGACCAAGAAAGCGATTCTGTACAAATAAGCTTTACAGAGCGAAAATCTGTGAATTTATTTGTTTTCTTCAAAATCACTTAAAAATTTATTGAAGTCTCTTGATAACTTTGGAAATATTTGTTGATCAACTAGAATCTTTGAAATCTGTTGAAATTCATACAAATCTGTAGAGATCATTTAAAATTCCTGCAAAATTATGTAAACTAATTTATTTACTGAAGATCTCTGTAAATCTTTTGAAATTTGTAAAATTTCCTGAAATCTTTGAAATACTTGTAGTCTCATCAAATCTCTTAATTCGTGTGGAATTCTTTTAAATTCCTTGAAATCTTTAAACACCTACATAATTCTTTTACATCCCTTCACATCTTTAAAATTTTTTGAAATTCTTTGGAATCTTTTAAAATAAATTAAAATCTTTAAAATCCTTTGAAAGTGGTTTAATTTCCTTGTATATCCTTTGAAGACGTTAAAATAAGTAGAAATAAGTTTAAATCCCTCAATTGTGAATTAAATTGAACTTATTCATGAAACTTCTCTAAAAAAGACCTTTCAAATCCCTAGAAATGTTCGAAAACCCTTGAAAACTTGGAAATCCTTAGAGATTCAATAAAATCTCGTGAAATTTCATTTATTTTCCAAAATTCTCTAGAAACTTCTATGGAATTCGTTTTAATTTTCAAAATTCTTTGGAAGCTGTTTAAATGCTTCAAAATATTTTAAAATCCCACAAAAACTTTGAAGTAATTTGAGATCTTGTAAAATCTCTTAAAGCTTCAAAATTCTATGGAATCTCGTGAAATATTTAGAAATCCTACAAAATGCTTTGACATTTCTTCTAATTCTTTAAATCACTTAAAATTCTTTGGAAGCGTTTAAAATAACTTACAGTCTTTCAAATTCTGTAAAATTTGGAAAGTTCTTCGTATCCCTTGAAACTGTTGAAATACGTAAAAATTCCTTGAAACCCATTGAAATGTTTGTAAATCGTACAAATCATTTCAAATGATAGACATTATTGTTAAAACAGCTTCAAATCTTTAGAATATTTTTCAATTTCTTTAATCCTTAGAAATAATTGAAGGTGCTATCAAATTTGAAGCTTGATAAATAAAAAAAAAATTAGGCAGAAATCATTTGGAATGCCTTGAATATAAATTAAATTAAACTTAATAATTTAAATTCTGTAAAAAAAAAACGTTCAAGTCCCTAGAAATCTTTTACCTCCTTGGAAATTCAATAAAACCCTTCAAATCTTGTGAAATTCTTTAAAATCTCTTGAAATCTCTAGGGATCCTCTTGAAATTCTTCGGAATCTGTCATTTAGATTAAAATTGTTCAAAATCTCGTAATCCCTTTAAAATAATTGGAGATCCTACAAAATCTCTTAGATGTTGCAAAATTCTTTAAAATCCTGTAGAATTTTTTGACATTTCTTAAAATATATTTATAATTTCTTGAAATCCAATAATATTTCTGTAAATCGTAAAAATCCATTAAAATAAAAGTTAAAATAGTTTAAAATCCCTTCAATATAAGTTGAACTGAACGAATTCATTCAAGTTCTCTAAAAAAGAGAACCTATAAAATCTCTAGAAATCCTTTAAATCCTGTCAAATTTCTTTAGAAAACCCCGCTGGGAATTACTCAAAATTTTATTCATTTCCTTAAGTTCCCTAAACATTCCTTCAAATCGAGCTTGAAATCTTCGGAAATACTACCAAATTCTTTGAAAACCTTTGAAATTATCTAAATCTCTTGAAACTCTTTCAAATCGGTTATAATAGCTTAAAATATTCTGAAATCCCGTAAATCCTCTGGAATAATTAAAGAACCTATAAAATCCCTTGAATCTTCTGAAATTCATTAAAATCACACAAAATTCTTTGACACTCCTTGTAACTTTTGAAATCTCTTGGGATCCATTGAGATTTTTGGAAATCGTGAAAATCCATTAAAATAAAAGTACCTATATATTCAAAATCCCTCTATTATAAGATAAATCAAACTCATTCATTGAGGTTCTCTTAAAAATGAAACGTTGCAATCCCTAGAAATCCTTTAAAGCTTGCGAGATTTCTATAAAAAATTCAAATCCTTTAAAATATTTGAAAACGCTGATTTCTTCAAATTTTATTTATTTTCTAAAGTTCTCACAAAATACCTTGAAATAGAGTTTAAAGTCTTCGGAAATCCTACAAAATTCTTTGGAATTCTTTGAAATTTTTTAAACCTCTTGATATTCTTCCAACTCGGTTAAAATAACCCAAAATTTTCGGAAATTCCGTAAATCTTTTGAAGTAGTTCAAGGTCTTATAAAATTCTTTGAATATTATGAAATTCTTTGAAATTATACCAGATTCTTCTGAAATTCCTTGAACTTTTTTAAATCTCTGGGGATCCATTGCAATTTTTAGCAATCGTGAAAATCAATCAAAATAAAAGTGTTTATTTAAAATCCCTTTGACATGGGATAAACTAAACTCATTCACCGAAGTTTTCCAAGAAAGAAAACCGTTGAAATCTTTAGAAATCCTTTAAACCTTGTGAAATTTTTTGCGAAACCTTAAGATTCCTTCAAATTTTTGGAATCACTAGGTATTCTTCGAAATTTTATTTATTTTCCCAAGTTCTTTGAAAATACCTCAAAGTCAAGTTTAAAATCGTTGAAAAAAACCTTGAAAATTCTTTGGAATCCTTTTAAATTTTTCTAAATCTCTTGAAATTCTTCAATTGCATTAAAATAACTCATTATTTTCCAAAATTCTGTAAATCCTTTGAAAAAATTTGAGGTCCTATACAATCCCTTAAATCTTGTGGAATTCTTTGAAATCTTGACGAATTCTTTGAAATTTCTTGAAATTGTTGAAATCTCCTGAAATTCTTTGGAATCGAAAAACTTAAAGTCCTTTGAAATTTTTCGAGTTCCTTCATTGTCCTTGAAATTTGTTGAAATCGGGAGAAATTCCTGGAAATAATGCGAAATCCTACGCTAAGAAAATAAATTAGTCTGTCATAAATTAAAAATTATAAAACATTTGTTTGTAAATTATCTATTTTTTGCATCACTTCTCTTAATTTATTAACGTTATTTATTTCTATATGGAGATCATTATATTGATAACAAGAATGAATGACAAGGAATTCATTGTAGGAAAATCAATACATATAGGCCTATACTGAATATCCTATATTTTTTTGTAAAGGTATAACGAACAAAACAGTTAGTTACGAACCCGTTGAAAATTTTCAAAATTCTGGAAAAACTATTAAATTAAAAAAAAATGTAATGCGTTCGACTTTTCAAAAGGAGGTACATACAACAACACGAAAGCTGGTACTATTGTATGAAAGTATTGATGTTCTCTTTATCATATGTTAACAATAAGCTCTGCATTAACATCAAAACACTTTTAAGACTCTAATAAGTTTTTAACTCTGATTTTTCTTTCTCTTTAATTTTTAGTGGGGAAGGAAAAATTCAGTGCGATACTGGGTGGCGAACGCTGGAAGTGACAAAATGGCAAGTTTATATATTTAATTCTATGCATATAGATATATAATTTTCACTTTTTCAAATCTCAAACTGCCATGCTTATTTTACTTTTATCCTTTAATTTGAAATCTCACTCTCATAATCACATAGGTTTCAAAACTTAATTTTTTTTCTACAAATGTTTCCTATTATTAAATCTTCTTAATGTTTCCTTTTTTGTAATTCATCACTATTTAAGAAATATGTGTAACTCTTAGAAACAGTTCTGCTTTCTGAAATATTATCTTTTTCTACTCTTGCTAATGTTGTAACCAAGAATTTTACCAGGTTGAGGTGATTAATCATTCATTAAATTTATATAAATTGGGAATAATATTTTTTGGTGCATTTCAAGAGTTTAAATCCGACACTGACCGTGTAGGATTTGAAATTCTCTTGGCGCGATGTCGATTAGCCTAGTATGAATATTCAGTTATTTATTAATTATTCTAGCAGCGATGCTACAGAAATACATTGCGCAGGATATTACAAACGTAAATTATAAACGTACGTGTGAGCTATATGGTCACGGGAATGGATTCTATAGTGGGCCGTAATTAATGAAATGTCGACCGAATCAATACAACACAAAAGCGCGCTGTTAGACTGTAATTGATAATTGTGACTTTGTTACCATAAACTTTGCATGGTGCTTGCACTGATGTTAAGACGTAACAGCTCGCGTAGTTTCTGCCAAGAAAAAAGTCGACTTTGTTTTTACTACTGAAATCAAGTATGCGGAAACTGTATTCCTAAAATAAAATTGTATACCTCTTTAGCGCACTCTGCTGATATAAAAATAGGATTAATTTAATTCAAATATAATAAAAAATGTTTTGCTCTTTGTTATGATTTTGAGGCCGTGCATAAATTACGTAAAGATTTTGTCTGAAATTTGGAACCACCTACCCCCCTTCGTTAGCCGTCGTAAATTTTAACACGGGGGGGGGGGGGCCCATATTTTAGGTAACCCAAGAAAATAGTTTCATTATAAATAAAAAACAAGTTGTAATGAACCAAAAAAATACGACTTTTTAACAAAATAGTTGCCTCGTATGGATATCTCGCAAATATCCAGCAGGACATTAACTGGATATCCTGAAATATTCCGTTGCTGTACGGGTGTATCCTCAACCAAATAATGGAATTTTCTACTAGGAATATGAATCTCTAACCAAAAAGATCAATGTTTAGCCAAGTAGAATAATTTTCTATTAAAAAAGACAAATTAAAAAAAAATATATATTTTTAACCAAATAGATTACTTTTTAAGCAAAAAAATTAATTTTCTGCCAAAAAAGACAAATTTTTAAAAAATTACATAAAATTTCATCCAAACACTTGTATTTGTAAACTTAAATGAACTAATATATCCACCAAAAACGAAATTGTTAAATTTTCATTCAAAAATTTAATTCTCAATACAAAAAGGACTTATTAACAAACAGTTAAATTTTTTGCCGAATTGTGAAATTTTCATGCTAAAAACACGAATTTTTTACAAAACAGTTGAGTTTTTAACCCAAAAATTTAAGCTTTCAACAATAATTGTTATTTACAATAAAAGTGTTAATTTTCAACAAACAGTTCAATTTGCAACCAAAGAGATTGATTTATAACTAACATTATGAATCTTTAACCAAAAAATGAATTTTTAAGAAAGTAGTTCAACTTTTTACAAAGAAGTTGAACCTTCAACCAAAAAGAGATGAATTTTGAACAAAAAATGTAACAGTTGCATTTTTAACTGAAGAAGACAAATTTTCGAAAAATTATATAAATTTTCAATCATATAGTTAAATTCTGAACCAAGAAGATTTATTTTCTTTCAGAAAAGACAATTTCTCTGCAAAAAAAAAAACGAATTTTCAAATGAATAAACAAATTTTTAACTGAAATGCTGAATCTTCAATTAAAAGAATGGATTTTGAAAAGAGCAATTCCACTTTCAAACAAATAGTTCAATTTTCTACAAATATGTTGAATTTTTTAGCAGAAAGGACTAATTTTCTCCATATAGTTAAATTTTGAACCCAGAAATGTGAATTTTCAACAAAAAATTTCATTTTCAGCCGAAGTAGATTGAATTTCAAACAGGCGGTTTTATTTTCAACAAAAAAAATGAAAGTTCTACAGAAAGAGATGACTTTTCAAACTAAAAAGGAAACAAATTTTTAAATCAAATTATTGAATTTTCAAGTCAAAAAGGGGAATTTTCAACAAAACAGTTGAATTTCCCAACAAGAAGTATGGATTTTTGAACAGAATGGTTGAACCTTAAACAAATTGATTAAATTTTCAACCAGATAATAAAAATCTTCAAAAGTAATGCTATCACAATTATCCATGAAGTTACATTTTTTCCACTCAATCTATACCAGGCACTACAGTAAACAGTTAAGCACTATTGTCGAATAGCTGTTTGCAAAAAATTCTTTGAATTTTGTTTTTTAGTTATTTGCAGACTTGAAAATATCTTACGTAAGAAATGGTTTTCACCACGTACCCCCCCTCCCCATATAAGACGGCATAGAAAAATCGTCGACCTATCCCCTCCTAAAAAAAAGACATTACTTAATTTATGCACCGCCCCTAAAAATATATATATATTAAAATTACACGATTTGTATTAAGAAAAATATTTGGTCTTGCCGTTAGGATTAAGCAAAGTAAATAATTAAGCAAAGTTCTTGAATAAAGAATGTAGAAAACTCTAATATTCGTAATTCTTCACAAAAGATAGGAAAATAGGAAATATTGTGGTAAAAATAATAGGATCTGTGTGGACATATAAAGCGATAATCATGTCAAATTTCGTGGTTGAACAGCGAGCGTTGGTGAGTGATCGGACTGACAAGACAATTTTCATAAACACACGTCCGTATAAATTTTAAAAATATATTCGACCTCGTGAAGTGTCGCTATTTAAAGATATATCTTTAAATAGCTTCAAATATCAAAGAGTTCAATTTTCGGTAGAATTCCTGTACAATTCGTTATAATTTACTTGAAACTAGTCTAATATAAAATGATCAGGATTTGGAAGGGCCCCGGATAGTTGTCCCTACTTCTTATCGCGCGCTGGTCGGAAAAAGTGTAGAGGGCCTGCCCAGTTTTGTGATGCTGTTTTTCAGTACGATCAGCAAAATCAGATATGATATAAATATATGTGAAAACGGTTTGTAAACAACAATATGGATACGAATATTAAAATGCATTCAAATTTTAGATATATCATTTCAAATCTTTATATTTTACTGCTTGAAAATTGTTGTTTGCATATATTTGTATCACGCAACATCTGAATGTTGATCGTTTGCACATTAATTATTTTCAACTGGGTTTTACTAATACATTTACAATAGATTATAAATTAGTCAGGATTTTCTATCTGTCAAATGTTCATCTGGGGTATGCTGACCCAACTAAAGCCTGGCAAAAATACAACATTGAAGCCTAACATAGTCTTCTTAGTAAAAAAGAATGGAAAATCATAACAGTGCCTCGAAGGGGCCTGTCTAGAACTTACTGGTCCAGTTGCTCTAATGAAATTCTGACCATTGCCCTAATTGAAATGGGGCCAAATGGGCGGTTTCTATATGAGTGGAGGTTGTGGGGTAATTTGGTTAAAAAACATCAACTTTTAAAAAATTACGGTGCACCTTTATATTTTTTTTCTAAAGGCTGAAAAAACAATACTGTTCATCTACTGCAATTTTTCTTTAATGAAATAAATGATATATATAAAAATGTGTTCCTCATTATAAGACAGTGAGAAGTAAACAAATTCTGCGTCTATTAAGCCAAAGCTGAAGGCATAATGTAGTTTGTATAAAAATATATTGCAAAAAAAGTGGGTTAAAACCAATTTTTCTTTCCTAAGAAGCTGCAAAAAAAACCCCTCTTGCCGAAAAAGAACCCAAATCGATTAATTTGTTCCAATGGAGACTCCAGTTAGATCTCCAAAGGAACCTAATTTTAATGGAAACTTTTTCGAAAGAACCTGTTTTTCGCTTTGCCCACTTCGACATTTCATCTTGCTAATAACACAATTTTTACGTTAAGGCACACATGTAATAGAACTCTGATGGATATAATTAAATGCCGAAAAGTAAAGTACAAAATATTTTAGCGAATAGAATAGATATAATAACTTGATAAATATAATTTGAAGGTTATGTAGCAGAGTTGTAAACATAAATGCGTATTCATATGTAATAAACTTTTTGTCATTAGTCATCGGCAGGGTTGGGGCCGAAACATACGTCACGTAAATTACATGTTTTTCGCCAAGTCAAAAACTACGTATTTTATGTTTTGGGTTTTCAACGTCATGTATTTTACATGTCGAAAACCATATGACTAGAAATCTTCTAGGGAGAGTTGAGACACGTGAACTTCCACCACTCGACCAAGGCCAATCAGAATACGGAAGTCGTTACAAAATTTGAAAACATGTTTAACAAAGTATGCGCCTATTGAAAGTTGTAACAATAACCTAACCTGAATTCAGAGTTGCGACATTGTGATTGGTTGCTATTTGAAAACGCGCTCTAATAAGGACTTCTATATTCCGGTTGACCCTAAGGAATCAGAAGCGATTCCTACATGACTCAACTCTTCCTAGAGGATTTCTACATATAACATGAGAGTACCATTTAAATGATTTTTTTCGGGAAGTTGAAATAGCTTATAATTGAATACATTCAAAATTGTACTTCAATTGGAATTAAGAAGCTTCTTTTATAAACATATTATCGTTTCTATTAAAATTCTGCATATGTTTCGTTATCAAATGAGAGTTAACATTTTTGTTCCATGCTATCAAAGTACAACTATTTATTATACTTGTTTATAAGAACATAATTTGTTTAATATTTTGCTGACGCGCCGAAGGATGAGATGATAGGCCTTCAATCTACGCGAGATAATTCATGAGGAAGAGTTTTGTAAAAAAATATATATTCTGTTTACTGGGTCTATTCTGGTACAAAACGAGTATTTTTTCTTGTTTTTGCTACGCGAAAAACAAACAAAAAAACAGTCTTCTGTACCAGAATAGCTTCAGTTGACGTTGGACGGTATATTTCTGAATGAAGAGATTTCCTAAATTTGAAAACTTTATTTTCCAAATTGCTTTATAATGACGTGTGTTACGCCTTGCGTGTAGAAAACTACGTAAAATACATGGGTTTTCGACGCCTCACGTAGAAAATAGTTGTCGACGTGTCGTTACCCAATCCTGGTCATCGACCGACCTTCTGATGGTAGTAGTTGTAAATTGAAAAACAAAATTATATTTGAATTAAAGTCATGCTTTTGGAATTTCTCTTCTTGTTCAATTCTGAAAATCGGTTCATTTTTACTGTATCTTTTAATTTCTGCAATATTCTTCAAATCTATAGCCCCCCTCTGCAAATATCTACTACACTCTTCAGCTTTAAATTTCAAAACTTCTCTTTTTATAAAAGACTATAGAAATGCAAGACATGTTACAACAGAAAATAGATATTGAAACTGAATGATTGGAAACGAATTGACGAATATTCACGGGTTAATATTCCAAGTGATTCCATGCTCTTGTATGTTGGAAAGGGGAATCGTTCTTTCGCATTGGTGATTGGTCTAGGCCGCCTTTTCTCTCGGAGAAGATAAACATTGTCAGGGCGGAGAGAATATCTTCCAGATCTGTGCCGATCCTTGAGATTTCAAGATATTCGCAAGTGAATCTTCCGCTAGGTTGGTACCTAACCGAAGTTACTACCTTGACTTCGCCTGGCGAATGTATATCCTCGCCGGATTTGCATTGCAGATTAGGGTTGGCTCGCAAATACCCCCGCCCATACTTGCCCTCCCCCACTCCGTACCTACATACATACATACATGCATATACCTTGCGGTTGCTGCGATTGGTAGCCCTGACCTGGCCTGGTAAAATCACACGGTACCGCTTTCCGAGATTTAGCATATTCCGGATATGCATTTCGAATGTGAACTTGCGCGAGCGAGGAGGATTTAACATTTTTTCCCGCTTTTGTTTGCTCATCTCTGCTGCTGCTGCTACTGCTAGTGCTGCCACGTGAGCTGATTTAGTGAAATGCGAAATGTTATTTTTAGATTTTAAGCTTTTAAGCTTTCGGAGGTGAAACAAAAATTAAAACTAAAAGAGTATATTGGCTAAAGCTGAGGGTCCTTTCAGACCCAGATGCACGGTCATTGGTCTACATTGCTTCCTTACAGAGGGAGGTTTGTAATTACCTTAATTTTCAAATCTAATTTTTTGACATATTTCACATATTAAAAATACGACAATATGTGGTATATTTGCTCGCGTCCTTGAAACGTATCGATTGACCTAGTGATGAAACTTTTATGACCCACCAGTACCGATGTATGAAGTTTCAAAAAAAGGTGTGTATTCTGATTGTGTATTCTTTACATGTATTCTGTATATCTGACATGTTTGGTCGCGTCTTCGATACACATCGACCTACCATACCCTACCAATATCGTTTATAAATAAAAAAATAATTTCCTTGTTAATAAGAGGTTTTTTTTTTATGTTGGGAATATAATAGTACTGCATTTAATGTAATTTTTCGCGTTTTAGAGATGCATGAGTTAATCTACTGACGAACTTTTGATGACCATTTTTGATTAATCAATAGCTGCTTTGAAAGTTAGAAAACAGAGTTACATTGTTTCAATGAAGAAAACTTTGGTTTTAATTTGAAATAAAACACTCACGTAAGTTAAAACGTTGTTCATTGAAACTGAACACTTCCATTGATATTTTGCTGGGCTTTCTGATTTATTGAAAATAAGATTTTCAGTGAGAGAGAAAGATAAGCTTGAAAATATTGAATGTATCCATTTTCTTCTTTTGTTAGGGAAAAACCTACCTCTATGAGGAAGAAAATTCATTTGATACTTATTAGGAAGCAGAATGCTCATAAAATGAGCACAAATTAATACACCCATAGTAAATACATCGATAGTTCGAGTACTCCGCAGCGGTATTGGAAGCACTAGTTTATTACGCAATATTGCACAATGTTGTGCTAATATCGAGCCTCGGACTCACGAACAAGTTTAGCCATATTATACTCTATGGAAAACTGGTTTTGGATTTGGCGTAATATGACATTCAAAAAATTGAATTTTTTCAGAATTATAGTACGTCACGTCCACAAAATATTTATAAATGAACTGTTCATAATGAAAATCCTAATTACAAAGTTTGAAATTCAGATTTGCAGTACGCCGTGTCCACGAAATATTTATAAATTAACTATTTATAATTAAAACCTTAATTAAAAAGTTTAACAGAATGATATTTTATATTATTCTATTATATGTTATGCTTCGAATTAAATAAGTTCTTAAATTATTGACTTGTAGGTAATATTCCAATAGTTAATTTTGAAGCTAAACATATTTTTGAAAATTGTTATCCCTCAAATCGATATTTGGTTATCCGTGCATAATATGCGCTACAAAGTTGGCCTTTTTTCACTTATAAGAAACCAAAAAAGAACACGGCGTAATATAATCCTAAATTTGGATTAACTTCTTATTTTAGTAAATAATCGCAATAGATGAAAGAATAAATTTTGGAAAAAATATATTTAGGAACAAAGTTTATCACTTACTGAGCCTAAAAATAATTATGGTTACAAATTATCGAAAAGTGGACATGGCGCAGTATAACTCTAGGGCAACAATTTTTGCTTAACGATGCAACTATTTTGGTACTATTTCGAAAATGACACTAATTCTACCATTTTCTCAAGTTGCTCGATAATGTCTGGTTGGAATATGAACGTTTACATTTCTCTATGAATTAATCTTTTTTGGTTAAAAATGACACTGTATTTGATTAAAAATTGAAATCTTGCTCTACGTGAAATATCATATATTATATTTTTCGTAAAGAAATAATTTTTTTACTTGAAACTTTAACTGTTTGGTTGAGCATTCCTCTCTTTTTATGGAAAATTCGCCGTTTTGCATTGTATTCGGTGAAAGGACTATAAAAAGAAGAATTTTTGATTAAATGAACCGATTTTCGAAAAAATGTTGGTTATCTAGTTCCATACTGCCACCTTTTAGCTTCAAAAAACATTGTTTATGCAGTAGCTGACAGTTAAATATTCTTGCAACATTTTTCAAGATATTGAACAAAACGTAATTTGACCTCACTTAAAACAGAGAATAGATTTTCATGTGTAAAGCACTGCAAATCTTTTCATGTCGTCATATCTATTTCGAAGAGGATATCAAAAAACGAGTATCTTCCTCGAATGTGGTTATTTCTCGATCATTGTGACTGACGTTCATCTACATATTTCTGTGCAATTTGAGCATATTCCTCATTGAAGCACAATTTTTGTATCCAATTCTGTTACATTTTATCCAATTCCCATTTTAGTTAGAGTTTTATATATGTTGAAATATAAATTTCGGAAATGATTTTTTCAGGATGTTCGATTACAGTTCAATAGAGGTAATTGATATTTTAAAAGTAGCATAAAAAACAGAAGATAAGTTTACATCGATTCCGGTTGAAATATTCGCTGCAACATAAATTAACGTTATCAAATAAACTTTACACAAATCTGAGATAATTTCGTGTTCTTAAACTGTCTCGGAATAATTTTTCAGTGAAAAAGCGTCATCTGCTATGTAGTTGACAGCAGTGCGAAGAACATGAACATATGCAAGAAATCGGTCTGGAAATCAGGACACCAAATTTTCAAAAACTTTTAAAAATAATTGCACTTATCGCGGACGCACGAAAATATATTTTTTGTGACAGCACTTGACACTAGTCGAAAAGGCCCCACATTTACTATGATATTAACCATAGTTGACAAGCATGATGTAAACCTTAGCAGTCGAAAATTTTTCATGCAATGTAATTCAACTCTAGTTTTTTCTGTGTACTTCATTTTTTTTTTATATATAAAAAAAGTCATGAAGCTTTCTCTGTGTCGCGTCTGGCGTTTATTGGGGCGTGCTGTTCTTTAACAAGGGCTTCATCTCAGATGCTTGCTTTTTTCAAGCGCACCTTTCGCAATTCAATAGAGCTAAGAAATAGCTCGGAAGTATTTTTTTGGTTTTTTAAATTCAGTGCGGTAAAACTAGATAGTTGTTTATGTCTCCTAAAAATTTCTAGTTTCGCCGCTTACATATGTATGACCCGGATACTTCATGTAGAATAAAATACATATGGATAAGATTATAAAACTTTGCAATTGGATAAGACAGGACAGAATTGGATTAAAATGTTGAACGTTCTACAATGAAAGAATAGAATAAAAATTGATAGAGCGGAACAGAAATGCATAAAAATCGCATAGCAAAGTAATGAGATAGAAATCAATAGAATTTAAGAGATATTTATAGAGAACGTTATAAAAGAGAAGAGGATAAGCATAATTAGAATTGAATAAAAATTGATAGAATTTTATATGAAAATAGTAGGTGCTCTCTAAATATAAATGAGTGAAGTTGTACTAATTTAATTAGAGAAATGTGTGCCACGAAACATTAGAAGAAAGTTGCTAGTTTGCGATTGTGTAATATTTTCAACCTTATTGAAACAATAGTAAGAAGGCAATATTGTGAAACATGAAAATAGACTACGTTACCTCTACCAACGTAACGTATTTATAGGTCATTGTTTGAAAATTGTAATAATAAATTACTTACACGCTTAATCTATTTTACCTTACTTTATTCACGTTCAAAATACTCCTTTAATTCGATCAAACACAATTGCGCACAGAATAATCGACAAGGAAAGTTCATTAATTTATCAGTGACCTATTTCAGCTAGAATCTTTATATTATTAAAGTCAAAACCATACAAATGATCAAAGTTCCAAGAGTTTTGTGATAAACCAGTATTTTAATTACATTGTTCGACTACATTCGGAAATATTCAAAGGATGTTAGTGAAATTAGTGCAATTAAATATGTTTCCACCATAGTCGCCTTTTGAATGTTATTTCACTTATCATCTCAGTAAAATCGGTTTCTTCCAGGTGGTTTCAATAACTTCAGTTTGTTTTTATGTATCAATGAGATGGATTTAACCCAAAAATATTAACTTAAACTGCAAGTTCGTGATTATGCCGGTTTCCCATTAATAGGAATGTTATTAAGCGTGTGTATTTTTGGTTTAAATCTTAAAAAATTACAATGTAAGTAAAGAAATTAATTATATGAAAAAACGACACAAGTTGCAATAAAATGTTCAATAACCATTTTTTTCATAAAATGCGCCCTTCCTTAATCATAAAAACAAGTCAATGAAAATATGTATGTTTCAATACCAATACGGATTATGAATTGTGATAATATAAATTTATTGAAATGATACATTTTTTAGGGTAGCTGAGAATAAAAATTAGTGAAAAATAAGGATCAAATATTGAAGTTATCACGAAAAACAAAATTTGTACATTACTTTGCAATATATGAATTAGTTGTACCAGAACGAGGTACAGGAATGAATATAATGTACATTTAATGTAATAGTGTTGACAATAATGTAGACAAGTTCACATTTTGGAAAAAATCGAGTGTGAAGCACTCAATTTTAGAAGGTTTTCGCAAAAATATGGGAGAAATACAAAAACCGAGCGCGTAGCGAAGCGAGCTGCGGCAATGAGAATGTGTCTGTGCAGCTGGCAGATTTTTTTGGTACGAATAGAGAGAGCTGGAAAAGGTGCTATTTGTATCAAAATTGCGGTACGTATATTGATCCTGGATGTTCAATGTATCTTTTAAAATCATTGTTCGAAATAAAGATAATTCAAAAATATTTTTCAAATCAAAAGAACAATACAAGAATAAGATTTTTATTGCAAGAGCAATAATTTGAAAAAAATACTATGCACATTCAAAAAAATTGCATTGAGACTTTTGTTTTCAATTATTGTTATTTTAAAAAAAGTCATTAAAAAAATGCTTCTATATTTTCGTTTTTAGTATAATCCTGAATTTTAGATGTTTCAAATTCTCCTTATCGTTTATCGTATCTTCATTCGCTACCGAATTATGTGACGCAGAAATTGGAGATGATATACGGTAGGAAGTTACATTTATGATTTACGACGCGGTCTGTCAGATCCGGTAACTAATCAAACTTGGTTTAATTTTCGTTGCACCAGTTTCCATTATAATTTAAATCTCCTTTATAATTATAGCCAAGCAATTTTATGCTTTTCAATTTGTTGCTAAAGATTATAAAGCATGACATTCTGATTATAAGTATTAACAATAGTTCAAGAAAAAGTAGATAGTAAGTTCGCCTTTTTATATGTGTTATATACTTCTCTAATGAATTATATAATCACAAAAATTTGAATTTCCAATTTGTCAACAGCATTTTCTATGTTTAATAGAAAAACGGTAAGTTTTATCAAAAAATGGTTGAGAAAGATTTTTGAGGCCTCCTTAAAAGGGAAGGTTTTCTTTTTCAACTTTTTTTCTACATATTTGAAGTTGTTTGGCTTGTAATTTTAATTGTCGAGTTTTCAATAGCATTTTTGATGATTGCGAGAAGAACGTTGAGTCTATCAAAAAATATTTAAAGGCAAATTTGTAGGTCTTTTTAGAAGCACTAATTTCTTTCTAGAGTTTTTTTCATACCTCGCCTTGTTTAGCTGAAAATGTAAATTTTCGTTTACAATAGTATTTTACATGTTTAAAAGAAACTCCGTGAATTTTATCAGAAAAAGGTTACGGATTATTTTGTAGATCTTTTCAAAAAGAATTTGTTTTTTGGTCTCTTTTCCGTATGTCGTCTAGTTTGGCCAGAAAATTAAATAAAATTTGTTTGAAAAGTATTTCCGATGGTTAAAACCAGAACTGTTAGTCGAAAATGGCTGGTCAACGATTTCCTCTTTTATCATCCAGGCATTAGAAAAGTATGCCAAAGGTCAATTCCATCTGATCAGTCTTTTGGAAAATATCGTGCCTGCAGGATACTACAAATATACTGCAGCCAGACCGACACCTTCGTAAAAATCGCTTTTTTCAAATTCGGAGGATCTCAAAACGTGAAGAGTTGATGAAAACTGACCAAGTAAAATTTTACATAAAAACTATTTACCTTCTCATTAGAATCAGAATGTAAAAAGAAATGCAGAAAATGTTTTTTTGTCATGTTTTAGGTTTGCTACAGGTCAGGGAGTTTCAAAAAGTTAGGGAAAACAGGAAATTTAAAACTGGTCAGGAAAAATCAGGGAATGTTAGGGAAAACCTGACAGAGTCAGGGAATATTCAACAGTTTTGTTAAAAGGTCATTCTTCTTGGTTGAAAATTCGTTGTTTATTGGGTTAAAAATTGTTCTATTTTGGTACAAATTGCATCTTTTTTCTGAAAAATCACAACTGTTTGGTTGAAAATTAATCTATTTTTCGTTTAAAATTAAAATCCTTTTCAGTTTAAATATTCAACTGCAAATGTCACTTTTCCATGTTTGGTTTGAAATTGATCATTTTGATTTGAAAACTGAAAATTTGGTTGAAAATTAATGCATTTTCTGTATGCCTTACATAATTTGCGGATGACCCCTCATAAAATTCTGGGTGACTGTTGTCACAAAAAGTCTTTAAAATAGATTCAGAAACAAAAGTTTTTTGCATCAACATAGATCTCCTTGGTGTAAGGTTGTTTTTTATTCAAAAGAAAAATTTGGAAAGGTCAGGGAAAATGGAAAGTTGGCTTGGGCAAATGCAGGGGAGGTTTCGGGAATTGATGTTTTCTTGGAGATCCTTGCACTCGATAGTATAATTTTTGTACGTACTAACCAATGAATGACTCACATATGTGCATACGACCACACAAATGTAACTAGAAACTGGCTGCTGGCTCTGAATTTAGAGGAACGAACATTTACGTCGTTTACTCAGGTCGGCCCGGTTAGTTCTATTCCTAGACGCACGTATGACCGAATACCTTTTCCCCTTCTTTACGCCTTTGTCCTGCGTTACGATTTTTTGAATCACAATACGATGACGAATACAGGGCAAAATACGATTTTGTATTGTAACGTTCCAAATTTACTGTTCTTCATATTCAGAGTTTGTGTGGATTTAATGATTTTAGTAAATGTCAAGGAATACTAACCGAGTAAATGTTGATGTTTATTTGACGATAGAGCATCATTTGATCAAGTGTTTCACCTGGAAACGTGCCATAGATTTTCTCACTTGTCAGTGCTTACTGAATATTCCAATTCTATATTTACTAGCTTTTTTGTTCATACAAATACTATCTGTTCACTGCCCCCAACTTACACTTTTGTCGTTTTTGGTGCAGGGTTATTTGAGACAGTGCGCTTCAACCAATCGTAGGTTGCATTTTAGGCTTCAAGAAATGAAATACGGAAATCACAGCTGATCCTGCTTCTGAAATATCATCAAATCAAATACTTAGTTGTTTTATTATATTTAGTACGGTGACCATGCACAAAAGATGATGAAAATGATTTATGCATCTAAAACTCACGAATGGCTTACACACTATCCACTGATAATGGCAAAATGTTAAGAGCAGTTTAAAAACTGATTTCTTCACGGTTTTAATGCACAAGCTGGCATGCTCTTCAATATCTTTAATATATTATACCACAAGCGTGTTTTGTATAAAAAAGAAAGCAACAAGTACCATTTGACCACTTACAATATTATACTGACCATCTATCAAATTCCTGAGTCTTAGAACACAGAAAGGACAGGGATATATTGATGTTGCAGTTTGCATGCCGTTAAGAATGAGTAACAGTTTAAAGTGCAAAACAAATTTGAAGGAAATATTGTTGTGATTAGTGGATTTTAAAACAAGACCAATATTCTCATTTTTTCATGTGAGTACTGTGTACAGCGTTATCAATCTATGAACACTATTCCTTCGGAGTATAGACTATTCGTTTTCATAAGAAAATTTTGAATCAGTTCGTATATCTGAGTTATCAACACCACAACCTAATTCGGATGAATGATTTTCTGGGAGAATCATCATGCAGATTTTAAAAAAACCTTGACCACCTACAACCATTATTTTAATGACGCAATTGCCCATTACAATTTGCTAATCCAAAATAGCTTCCAACAGTTCCTCAGTATCTGCCAAAGTAACAGGTCGTTTTTCTTTTAGCGTCGCCTTTTCTGTACCCATAGTACTTAATAAGAGATTTGCCATTTTTTCATCTAATTGGATGATGCTTGCATCAATTTTTCATTTGAATACTGAAGTAACAACTTGATCTTGTTGTATCTCTGGAACTTTTTCTAAAAATTGAATCTCATTTTCTTGAGCTTTTAGCAGGTGTCCCACAAAAATGATTAATACATTCGCCTATTTTTTAAAGCACCATAAAGTCCATTAGATTCATGAATATTGATAGATACATGACTTTCTTGATTTTTGCCTTTCTCCACTCTCATGAAATTCTTGGATCTTCCTACTAAGCATACATATAACAATTACATGCATTACTATAGGCCCTGGATTATTGTGGTAACATTAAGCAAACGCTTAATGGAAACATGGATTCAGATATTTTGAAATCTTCATTTATAAATTTTCTTATAAGGTTTCTGATTTTGTTATGCAAGAAGAGTTAAGTTTATGCTTTCCATTCATGATTTTTTATCAAATGTTGCACACACATTTGTCCCATTTTCTTTATGATGACTTATGGTTATAAGAACAAAAGTGATACCATGTGAAAACATCATACCTAAAACCTACTTGACAACGAATGCTGTTCATTTAAAGCATAAATGAGGCAGTTTCCAAACTCTTTTCAACATTTATTACGAAAAAGTTATTTTTCAACTATCAATAATGGTACCAATGTTTAAGTTATTCTCGAGTTTGAGATGAATGTACGTGTCATAGAATGATGATCATTTTACATGCCTGGTCAACATGTTAAATATAATTGAAAAATTGAAAATTCAATTTAAAGATATTTCGGGAACAGAATCAGCTCAGATTTTCGTATTTTCATTTTTGAAGCCTAAAAGGCATACCCATGAAGTGCCGTAGCCAGATTTTGTTGACATTCTCATCATTAGCTGATTGGCTATTTACGATACCGACTGGAATTTTTAAACATTTTGTCTGATCTTTAGGGTTTTTAAAATAAACATTTGAGGTTACACAAGCGATCCTTGTTTGTGCATCACAGCTGTTTTTGCATTAGAAGCTTTCCTATGTACCAGAAGGGAGTCTAAGAGCCAATAATTCGCCGAAATCTTACCCTCCAGCTGGTTTATTTACTAAGAAGAACTCTCTTCTGAAATTACGTTAATGCAGCTTTCTAACATCGCCCACTCTTTAGCTTAACTTCGCCCTCTTTAGTTGAACTTCACCGAGACAAAACTTTGATATTATCGCACCTTTCTGACATTAGCCAATTAGAGTTTTCCGTATCGTGCCGAAACCGACGTTTTGCACCCTAACTGTGGTTCAAGTTCTTCATCGTCTTTCTCTGAAAATGCCAAGCAATTTCTCTTCTTATCCCCAAGAATTCAGAGTACTTTTGAGAGGATTTCGTGGTATATTCGTTAAAATGTATAAGCTCGTAGCTTATGGATCCTTAACACAGGAAGAGGTTTCTTTTTTTAATTTTACATTTTCCGCAGTCTTCATTGTCAGATTCTCATTTCTCCTGTATTCGATATTCAAGGTTACCACAGGTCAGGGCATTTTCGATTAACTGAAGTTGAAGTTTTTATGGTTCATTCACATGTTACGTAAAGCGTTTTTCTGACATTTTCAACCCTCGTCCTGTGTAAGATACTGAATATACATACATAATCTGTTAATCAAATGAACAGGGAACCTAATTCAAATTAGACTTAGAGAAGAAAATGTGCTAATAAGGAGTACGTCTTGCGAACGTATAATTTAAAAAAAAATAATTTTGTTGGTTGAGAATTCATCTTGTGGTCAACAATTGTATTATTTTGTTAAGAATTGAACAATTTTGTTGAAAAGTCATACTTTTCAATTTAAAAATCAACTTGAAAATATTGAAAATTTGTCTATTTGGGTTGAAAATTCAACTATTTTGGTAAAAAATTACACTATTTGTTTGCAAATGAATTTTTTTCTTGAAAATTCATATTCACGATTTGAAAATTCGACTGACTTTGTAGAAAATTCCCTTTTTTTGGACTGAAAATTCTACATCTTGGAATAAATGTGTATGCTTTCTTGACTGAAAAATCTTCCTTGATTGAAAATTCAACTCTTTTCTTGAAAATTCGTCTTTTTGGTTAAGAAATTCATCTCCTATTGGAAAAAGTTAATCTTTTTTTTTTTAAACTGCAGCTGTTCGGTTGAAAATTAATCTGTTTTGGTGCAGGTTGAAAATTCAATTAAGTAGTTGAAAGTGGAAGTGCGTTGTTAAGAATTGATTTTTTTGGTTGATACATAATTCATCATTTTAGATGCAAAACCATTTTTTGCAATTGAACTATTCTTTTTTGTTGTTGTTGAAAATTAATTTCTTCATTTGACAATTTAACTATTCCCTGTTTTTTTGGTAGATATTCTTGGTGCAAAATTCGTACTTTTCAGTGAAAAATTGATCTTCTACATTGAAAATTCATCTTTTTGTTTGAAAATTCGTTTCTTATTGGAAATTACTTTCTAACTGAAAATTTAACTATTCAATTTTACGTTCAAAATTGATCGTTTTTTAGTTGAAAATTCTACTATTGGGTTGCAAATTCATTTTTTTTGTAGAAATTATTTCTCCTTGGTAGAAAATTCATCTGTTTGGTTAGAAATTCAATCTTTCTTGAAAATTCATTTCATTTAAAATTAAAATTTATATCAAATTAAATTTTTCTAAACTCTATATTTAACTATTTTCTTTGAAGTTCAAAATTTATCTTTTTTAGTTTTAGGCTTCATTATTTGGTTTTCGATTTGAAAATTCATTTATTTTCTTGAAAATTCAACTATTTTCTTGAAAATTCTTTTCTTTTATGATAATAAATTTGTTTAAACCGAAAATGCAGCTACTCCATTTTTTGTTGAAAATTTACTCTTTTCATTAAAAATTCCACTATTTGGTTGAAAATTCGTCGTTTTTGGCAGAAATAAAATCTTTTTGGTTGAAAATTAATTTTTTTAACTGAAGGCCTGACTATTATAAGTTGAAAATTTCTTGTTAATAAAATATTCAACTATTTGAATGAGGGTTCATCTGTTTTGTTGAAATGCAAAACTTTTAAGTTGTAATATATGTGGATTTACTATTTTTTGTAGTACAAATTTTTCTTACTTAAGATCTTCACCACTTGAGTGAATTATTTCTTACTTCTCCCATCAAAAAACTTTAAATTTCTTCTGTACCTTCCCTATTCTACCAAAAATCTTTAATATAACTTTAATTTGAAGAAATGTTAACCTGCAATGCTTTTTATTTCGAAATTAACTGAAATTTGAACAGTTGTATCTTTAAATGCAATTTTAGAGCAGTGCGCATTTGAAAGTTTTATTTTTGTTTAAAAAGTTAATCTCAACTTTCTTGGGAGGATTTAAGAAAATAAAATACAAACCAGTACAGATTCAAATAACTCCAAATTAAAAAAATTAAAATAAATTTTATGTGCTTCTATTCTTACTTTACCATCCTTGTTTTAATATCCTAAAAGTCTATTACTACTTGGTTACTTTTATTTCAAAAATGGCATACTTGAATTTTCACGATTAAACTAGTCAGATTAGGACCCTTTCATAGTTCGGGATGTTTAAAAAATGTTTAAAATAATGTATTTGAACACAATCGTCAACTGTCTTCGAGTAGACTGATTATTTAAATAATTAATTTTTATTTTATTGAAAATTTCTTGATATAATAATAAGTCTGTCGAATAAGTACCCTCTATTGAAATACATTTTCCCTGTAACTTATAATTAGTTTTAACAGGCTCTAAGGAAAATTTATTTTTTAGCTACTCATAAACTAGCATGGGTACCTCGATGGGTACTAAATAAAGAAATATTAAGTACCTCGTAGTCGGAACCGCAGTGGGACCCTTTCGAGAAGTGAATCTTTCCCGGTGAAAACAACTTCTCCTTTAGTGGAATTCTTTCGGAATCTCAGAAATGTTTTTTACAATCTCTTGCCGCGAAATTCTTTACTCCAATCCTATGGGGTTTATGGCACCTATGGGACTTGGCATTGCATACAATCGAAAAACACAACCCACACGGGTATTTGAATCCGCACTGTGGCCACGATTGATCGTTTCAGGGTGAACCGAGACGAACGACCGCGATTCTCGACTTTATTCTCTTCGTTCAGAAATAACAAAAAAAAAAAAAAAACATGTCCAAGGAATAGCAACAATGGGTGGGACAACGAGATTCGATTTTTCATCATTGCGTCTGAAAATACTCTCCTTGCTGGTGAGATTTCATCTTTATTCTGAGACCAAAATGTGAGGGGCTCCCGAGGGGTTAATCACTTCGATTTTTCGTGAACGATAGATTTATAAGATTACCAGATTGCATGGGATTACACAAGATTACATGAGTTTCCACAACATGACATACTGTCACATGAGATTGCATATGGGACAACAAAAGATTACATGGGATGACAGATAATTTTACAAGTAAATCATCTGAATACAAATTTTATACTTTTCCCCCTATTCGCCTCGTTTCCCCTTTTTCAAAAGAATTCCTCCTTTTCTCCTGTTTTCCAGAAACTTTCCCTTTTTCTCAGCAACTATTTTTCTTCGAAAGTTAATTATATTTAATTTAAATGTCTACTATTGTATTTTTGGTTCATAATTCATCTCTGTTGGTTAGAAATTCTAATATTTAGCTGAAGATGGAACTACTCTGTTATTTTTGACTAAAGATTACTCTTTTTAGCAGAAAATTCAACTAATTAAGTTTTGAATGATAATTTATCTTTTTGGTGAAAATTCGACTTTTTGGTTGAAAATTCGACTTCTTGGTTTAATATTGAACTTCTTTGTAAAAAATTTACTTCATTGATTTAAGATTGAACTATTTTTTTGAAAATTTGTTTCTTTAGTGAAGAAATTATTTTTTCAACTGAAAATTTTACTGTTATATTTTTGCTTGAAAGTTGATCGTTTTTATTTGAAAATTCAACTAATGTATTTTTCTTTGAGGATTCAAGTTTTTTGGTTACGAAAAATACTTAGTTGAAAGTTGAACAACTTTGTTAAACATTCATTCTATTGGTTGAAGATCGGATTATTTTGTTGAAAATTTTTTCTTCTTTGAGAAAATATTAATGTTGATAATTGAAAATTTAAGTTTTCCATTATTGGTTGAAAATTTACCGTTTTCTGGGGGCGGAGAAAATTATATTTCTAACTGAAAAATTGACTGTTCCATTATTGTTTAAAAAAAGATCGGATTTAGTTAAGAATAAAACAGTTTGGTTCCAAATGTATGTATTTTGTTGTAAATTCGCCTTTTTGATAGAAAAATATTCTTCTAGATTGAAAATTCAACCACTTGATTGAAAGTTGAACTACTTCGTTAAAAATTCACTTTTTGAGTTGAAAATCCACCTTTTTGGCCAGAAATTATAATATTTTGTTGCGAATTTGACTATTTGGTTGAAAATGTCTTTTTTTTGTTGAATATGAATTTTTAAAACTGTCTTTTCAACTATACCATTTTTTAATTGAAAATTGATCATTTTTAGTTTAAAATTAAACAATTTGGTTCGTAATTGATCGTTTCTGGTGAAATATTCAAAAATTGGGTTTAAAATCTATGTATTTCGTTATAAATTCGTTAAAGATCCGCCTCCTTGGCTTGAAAATTCAACTGTTTTCTTGAAAATTTGTCTTTTTGGTTTAAAAATTCTATAATTTTCGTTGAGAATTCATCTTTTCGGTTAAATTCGATTGTTTCTGGTTCAAAACTTTTTTTTTAAATATTACATTTCATGTTAAGAAATAATCTTTTCCATTTGAAATTAAACTACTTGGTTGAAAGTTGAGATTCTTTGTTAAGAATTCAACTGATTTGTTGAAAATTTGCTAATTTTTTGAAAAATTTAACCATTTTGTTAATAATTTAATTATTCTGTGGAAAATTTACCTGTTTTATTCGAAAGTCATCTTTTTTTCTTGAAATGTCAACTGCTTTGTTGAAAATTAGTCTTTTTGTATTGAAAATTCATCTTGTTTGGATTAAAAATCAATATTTTCTGGTAGGAAAGTTTTTGGTTGAAAATTCATCTTCGTTTGTTGAAAATTCAACTGTCTAAGAATTCATCTTTTTGATTAAATTCGACTGTTTCTGGTTCAAAACTGAAATCTTTTTTTTTTTGAAATAATATATTTCATGTTGAGAAATAATCTTTTTTATTTTAAATTAAACTACTTGGTTGAAAGTTGAGCTTCTTTGTTGAAAATTCAACGGATTTGTTGAAAATTTGCTAATTTTTTGACAAATTGAACCTTTTTGTTCAAAATTTAATTATTTTGTGGACAATTTAACTGTTTTGTTTTAAAGTTATCGTTTTCCGAAATTCCAACTGCTTTGTTGAAAATTAGCCTTTTTATATTGAAAATTCATATTTATTTGTTGAAAATTCAACTGTCTTAAAGAATTCGTCTTTTTGGTTTGATGATTCGCCTAATTGGTTTGAAATGAAACTGTTTGCTGTGAAAGTTAATTTTCTCTTGAGAAAAATTGTCAATTTTGTTGTTGAAAATGCAATATATTTCGACCTGAAATCATAAGCATTTTATATTGAATTCAATATGGTATCTATACATTAGTTTCATTTAAAAAAATTTGTTCTTCGATTTTGGTGAAAAATGACCCTATTTCCTCTATTTTGAGAGAATTTCGGGCTGTGAAGTGTGTCAAAATCGAAAATAAGCTATTTTTCAATTCACAAACTTGAACTCGGCGATTATTTCACTCTAGATGCACAAGAAGGAATACTAGGGGACGAATTGACGAGCATTGTATAAATCTAATTCCACAGTAGTTGCACCCAGTTATAGTCAGCCAGGGGAGCCACTCATTCGTTTGACTTTTAAGTCTGCAAGGATGAGCTAAAGCCACCATTTCTTTGATTATTGTGGCTTCCTTAGTACTTTTCTAACTGATGCTTCTCGGAAAAGACATTTGATTAGCATTCCTGTTATTTGCCTTTCCATAAAAAGTGAACGGTTAAGGCGTTCCCTCAGCGATCGTTAGTGCAGCAGAACTCGACTTTTCTTCTTTTTCAGAAAAGATGCAACTAGTTTAAAGCAAACAAGAGGATAAATGCAGGCAGTATAACTGAAGATCAGATCGCAGTCTTCCTAGTTCGATGGCGCACCGCAGTGGGTTGACCCAGTTTCCCGTTTATGGGTCAGCCCGGTGCTAGCTATATAGATTTTTAGTGCGAGTTCCACCCTTTCGATTCGGCTAGCGGCCAGTGCGAAATCTTCGAAAGCATTTCCGCTCTATTCCCTCTCGCTGATATTTCTGCTTCCCTGTGTCTATTTATCAAGTTTCTATTCTTTATTTGCTTAATCCTCTTTCTTGCGTCATCCTTTCTCCTAGAGCCTTCCAGCTCATCATCCCCTTTCAGCTTTCCACTTGAGCTTATGTAGGACATGCGCTCACAATAGTCTCAAGATTTTGAAGCTGTTGAATAAGATCATTGCATCAGCTTTTATGCTCCGTTGTAGGAATATGAGCTCAGTGATTCTGGAAACCGTTTCTTGCTGAAAAAGGATTATTTCACTGAAACAAATAGTTGGTTTGGATATATAATAAAGTAGGAGGGCCAGCTAATTTAGTTTTTAATGTATGCCGCTGCCACTTATGTGGTTGAGGTTACTACTTTTATTATTTTAAGAATGGTAATAGTTGTCCTTCCTCCTTTTTTTACTTTCGACTCAACAACTTCCGATTGTAGATAACCAATTGTAAGTAGTTGTACTCACTACTGCAAATAGTAAGTCTTACTATTAAATTAGTAGTTCTGAGTACTTAGAGTAGTAACATCATAAATATTGAAATTAGTATAGTTTCTACTCCTGAAAAGAAATATACATCACTCAAAAAACATCAACTTCCCTTTTGTGAGAGTATAAAAACTTGGGGAATTCCGATTTAATCAATAAATATGGTATTAATTGGAAAATACGCGGGTGGTAAATATGACTACTTTTATTTGATAGGGTCTTGTTAACCATCGTTAATAAGGAACTAGGTGTCACAGCTAATACCATATCTACTAATAAAAAGCTTGTTGTGTCCCTACCAACCCTTTTTTCAGTATTCCAGTAAAATATAGAATTTTAGGGATTTTAGGAAATTTCTGATTTTTTTTTTTAGGGAAAAGATCAGTTGATAAACTTTAATTTCAATAACCCATGGTCTCTTACTACTAATGAAGTCAAATCTATACCTTTTTTTTAATTTCCTTAAATTCCTGTAAAATATTTTAGTTTATTTCAGAAGATTCCAAGAAATTATAAATGACTTCAAATAATTTGAAGGAATTTCAAAGTAATTTAAAGGTATTTAAAAAATGTAGAGAAATTTCCAAAAACATTGAAAAGTTTCAGGGCATTTTAAAATCTTCCAACGGATTTTTAATATTTTAGTGTGTTTTAAAAGATTCCAAAGGGTTTGCATAATTCAAGTTTTTCCAAAGAATTAAAATATTTGAATTTGAATTGTTATTAATTCATTTATCAATAACGTTGGAACTAATCAAAATGTATCGGTTTAACATTAAAGCACTAACATAAATTATTTATAAATAGGCCATGGCTATACGTACCGACCTTTCAGTACGAAGAGCGGGACCTGGAAAAGGGACTGTTTGTACTGGAATTTCTGTGAAAATGACCAGATTTTTTAGGTACACGTAGACAGTGCCTTATAAATAAATAAAGTACAAAGTAAAACACAATATCGTAACACAAATATGTATTAACTTCCTTATATTATATTAATTATATTAATAATATATTAACTATGTAAGTGAAACAAATTTCAAATGCTGAAAACCTTGGTCCTCTAAAAATAAACATTCTTAAAAAAAAAATAAAAAAAGGTTGCATATATGTTGTAAATTTGAAAACCCGAGACAAAAATTGTTATCTAATATGAAACTGGGAAGGCACTTTCTAATTGGAATTTACAAAGTAAAATATTTACAAAATTGAATATTCCAAGTTCATAACCTTTTTTGAGCAGTTCAAATCTCATTTCTCAATCTTACTATTAAAAATTTACATATGTTCATATGACGGATTTATTACTGAAATTTTTCGAATTTGAATAAGACTTTGAATTATTGTTTGTTTTTTTTTAGAATAGGAAAAATTCTTTGTTATAAGAACGATTTTATATATGTGAAAAGGATTTATCAACCAAATTTTATTTTCGTTGCACTTTTTTGTATCACCGTGACTGTATATCCAATTTTTCAAAATAAATTATTTAATGGCAAAGATAATTCAAAAATTTTTTAACATCATTTAAAAATATAAAATTCATTCCAAAAAGATTTTTTCTTCTTTTGTGAATTTGAAAATTAATGTTTAATCTTTCCCCTATTTTTTGCCTCTTCGTGAAAAAACTACTCTGTTCTCCATTTTTTGAGCTCCTCTTTCGTTGTGATCCTGGATATTTTTTGAACTTCCAAGTAATTTCAAAGAGTTCGAAAAACTATCCAGGAATTTGAAAAAATTCTTAAAGATTTGAAATATTTTAGTTTCTTTTAAAGATTCCAAAAAATCCGAAGATTCAAGACAATAAAATATTTTCAAGAAATTTCGGAAAATATGAAATGATTTTACAGGATCCAAAAGGTATTACAATATTTCAAAAGAATTCAAGGGATTCAATAACATTTCCGAGGATTTTAATTATTCATGAAAGATCCTATATTAAAATTTTCACAAGATTAGAATGTTGGTCTTCAAATATTATTGGTCAGGGAATATGGACAATTATTCAGGAAAAAATCAGAGGAAAGTCATTGGATTTTGAAAATGAAATGTTGCGGTCACACTGGATTCTCTATTATAACTTGGAATGAGAGTATTCTAAATTTGATCATAATTGTAAGAAAAAATCGATTTTATAGGAGATTATAGAGATAGAAACTTTGTGTGAAAATTTGAGCAACGAGAAGAGTTTTAGGAAAAGTTTTCATAGAAAGTTGGAGAGACCAGCTTTTGCAAACTCTAGTGTTTATGGGAGAAGTTTTAAACTACTCTTGAAACTGTTGAATAAGTGAAGTTTACCAATTTCTATTCACCTGGAAAATATTGATGATTTAAACAATTATTTCCTTTGAGCATTTTCTTAATGAATTGTTAAATTGTTAAGAGCTTAACAGATTAACTAGTTTTTAATTAAAAGTTTGATCAAGTTAATTAGAATATTTAAAAGAGTATTTCTTGGTTTTGTGAAACATATTTTTCAAATTAAATTATGACTAACAAGTTGGATCCAACTTTTCTTCAGTGAGCTTCTTTTTTTTAGTATACAGAAAAAACGTTTTAATTTACTTATTGGCATTATTAGAGAAATCCTGACAATTTGTAAATTGCAAAATGAAATTATTTATTTAGAAGACTCACTTGCTTGTGATGGAAATGTTAAAAAATTATTGAGTTAAAATTTTCTCTCAACATCGCAAGAATTTTTAAATATAAAATTGTACAAAATTCCTACAATTTACATACATTATATGAACTATTAAGGATAAGGGAGGTAAATCTTTTTAGATTAAAAAGAGAATTTTCCCTGCTGGGGTCGTTGCCAAAAGTTGTGAAATTTGGTCGAAAACTTTTTTTTAATGGGATTTTAAAAAATCAACTGAAGAATTTTTTTGGATATTTTACACCCAGAATATAATGAAAATACTAATTTCAGAGATCAAGAATCATATTTGTAGTATAGATGAATTTTAAAACGAAAATGATGTTTATCAGCGTCTCCTGTTCATACAAGCGGAATTGTATAAATTTAGAACAGCTTAATTCCTAAAACCGGATGGAAATTTGTTTACAACCTGGAAAAAGTTCAATAATATATTGGAATAATTTGAAAAAATTAAATAAATATTTTTTTATTTAAAGTTTTCGGATTTTTAACTTACATTTGAATGGTACTCCTTCGAAAAGCAAATAAGAAAACTGAGGGACTGCAAATAGAAATCTAAAAAATCTGATATTTCTAAATTCTGTGACAGGATATCTACCTTGTATTACTATGAACTGGATGGAAATACAACCTGCTACAAAGAAAATTAAATTATGTCAATTTGTTTCAAACACACATTAAAAAAAATGTGTTCAATACTTTCATAATTTACCTAAATTTTCAAGTAGCCCTAACCTTATGAGCAAAAAAATTTGTGTGAAAAAAATACCTGTTGAATATTATACTTTGGAAAACAATATATTTCAAATTTGTACTTGATTCTAAACCAATCTATTCAGATAATTACATTTTCCAAATAAGAAAATAAATAATCCCAAAAATCAGACATAGCTAAAAATTTTTAACTTCAAAAGATACTTTAAGCAATATTTAAAAAAATAGACATCTGTTAATGAATTGAAGTAAAATAGTTATGCCTCAATTAAAAGAATTCGTCATGGTGTTCATATGATACCCTGCAGATTGGAACTAATCTTGAGCTTAGAGTTTAGATTTTAGCAATTAAAGATCCGGCTTATTAGATACAAATATGTAAGTATTGATACAGAATAACTTTCTGTATCAATCACTGTTTTTTCTTGTAGGTAGTATGTGAATATTATTTATGTTGGGTTTCAATTGTTCATACCGGTAGTTTTCCTATAAACAATCTCTAATGAGGAGGTCTAAATTGGCTTCAAAACATGTTGGTCCCTACTAGTATGAAAAAGATATTTGTTTTTAATGAGCCAGAGAGGAGGTAGTTTGTAATTCTAATTTTGATTTGTGATTTTTACGACCTGCTTCCGGTGCATAAAATGGTCCATCAGAAAATAGATTTCATTTGGACCTTCAATTGATATAATTCAGCTCAAAAACATTTCGTGATATCTCCGGGGTCAGATTGTCCGATATCATATAAAAATGTCCCTATCCGGTTTTCAATCTTCAGAAATATTCGCCTTATAGCACATCCCAGAGAAAGTAGCCCTAGACCCTCTAAAAATTTGTTGTCCAATACCGACTGGCTTTTTTGCTGAAGTGGAAAAAGACTTGGTACGACAAGCAGAGTTCTCGCGAATCCCCAAGAATGTGGGTCGTGTCCCAGAAGCGTCGGCACCCTCGTAAAATCCCCGATAAACGGGGCGGCCGCTCGGTTACGACCGCAAGGAACATTCTGCGCGACTGATACGCATGTCTTTTCCGGCAAAAGGTGCTCGTAATTCTCGACTGGGTTGATGGCAGCTTGTACCGGGGTTGCGATTGTTTTTGTGGAAAGGTCGATAATGAATTAAAGAGTCGCGCGACTGTCGCATTTCTCGCGCGGAAGTTCGCGGCTAGCGTGCCGCAGGCGCGGAGGGGATTCCCCTGGATATCGATTTTGTGACGTCCCGATTATTTATATCAAGTAAGTCTGCTATGGCCGTATAGTATGTATGTACGACGTAAAACGGCATTTCTTTTTATTTCGCTCCGCTTTTTCTAGCCGTGAACGGACTTTTGCGTCGTCCAAGACCAGCAATCGGACTTCCACCATCGAGTTTTCCATCCCCACCAATTCTGACTAGCCACATCCTTTTGGTTCCTCTTCACCCCCTCTCTTTGACTGGCTCTGTCTCTCTTTCTCTCTCTCTCTCTCCCTCTCTCGTTCAACCCCTCGCTCGTACACACGCCAACGAGGTGACCTACTTATGCTCTCCGGCTCTGAAACCGGTTCTTCGGTACACCCTTTACGATCCAGGCTACGCTACCCAGCCACGCTTTCCTCCCCCTAGCATCACGGATATACCTTCGTCGTTGCACCCCCGTCTTTCAATTCGCTCTCTATTTTTTCCTCTCTCCGATGTGACCTTCCTTCTGATCCGTGGTATAAAAACCGGGTCTCGGGTCACAGGGCTACTTTCTTCTCGTTTTTTCTCATGTTATCAGAAAGTCTTTTTTAGTAGGCGACCTGAGTCGACAAGGCTTTGTGTCTATTTCGGGACAATGTAAAAACTAGGGTTGCTTTCGAATTGAAGATCATTTTTAGAGCATCCTATTTTTGAAGACAATACCATCGTTTCAATTTGCAAGCTTGAGATTATAAAAAAGATACGTGCTAGGGAACTGAAATCATGCACAACATATATTACAGTTCGAAAGGAAAAAAAATTCATGAGGCGAATGAGCAAATCTAGAATATATTAGATTTAAAGAATATGTTTGCTGAGATCAGGTAAAACGTGTAGTTAGTTGCAAAACGTTAAACTACTTTATGTAAACTCTTCTGGCAGATCAGTAATTATGAGCAAGGTGCTAAGTTCAAGCATTTATTGTTTCCGACAGATTCTACATAATTTTATTTTCTTTCAAATAAGGAAAACATTTAGTTGGTATAGATAAATATAAAACGAAAGTAGCCACTTTTTCGTCCGGTATCAAGGAAATGAATATCTCTGAAATCGGCATAATTTATTCGGAGGTCAAGGTTGTTTTTCCTCACATTTTTTGATTTCTCAATTTTAATACCCCTTACAATGGAAACATCTTTGCATTATTACTACCTCGACATAAGTTCTATTTAATAATAACATTGGCGGGCATGTTATCTCTGGTATACTGAAAATGGTCAACCAAGGCCAAAGATATTATTGACTTCCGGTGATCCAGGGATCTTCCTCTTTATTCGTTTTCAGCTATACGTTGAGCTGTTAAAAACAATAAGTTTTACATCCCACAGCTCAAATCCTTTTTCCGCGTATCTCAAATTTGATGGTTGACAAAATAACTGATCAAAAATTCAAACAAGTGCCAAACTCAGTATCATAGTAGTTTCATACTAGTTTATAGTTTTTATCAGGTCTTCTGCCATCTGCAAAATTTGAGACAGGACAATTGATATCCCTCAACGATCACACCGTCAAATACTCCTCCAGATATTTTTGACTGAAGAAAAATTATAAGTGATGTTGAAACAATACAAAATAGAAGAAATATCTCCAAAGCTTCAGTGATAATGTAACTATTCGAAAAAAATACTTGAAAAAAAAACGTAAACGATCGGAAAAAAAATCGGAAATAATTATTTTGCTTGGCTCAATCAAAACAACACCAGTTTCCACGTCGAATAAAAAAATCCAAATTACTTATGCTCGTTCGGAAAATACTCGTATTAAATTTTTTTTAAATGTCTGCCTGTTCTCAAGAATTCTCGTGCAATCTTCAAATGTTTGTGCAAAATAAAAAATAAAATTGTGATGAATCGGTGAACTTATTTTCACTCTATAATTACATATAGAAACACTAAATCATTTCGACACCATGACCTGGACATTTTTTTAAATTTAGCATGATGAACTGGAATTGATCTTATAATGTTTAATTCTACATGTTTCCAAATTCCAGTTCATTCAGTTTCTGATACCTAATTATAAAATTGTGTATTATTTAATAGAGGAAATATTCCTGTCCATCAAAGAATATTTTAAATAAAAATAAAAATTGTTAAATATATCACTTGTTCAAAATTGTACTCATTTCAAAGCGCAAGCCTGAAGGATTAAACAATAAAAATGTATAAAATTTAGAATTGTGTACTTTTGAAGCTTTTTTTGGTTTTTACCGCTAAATGGTACATGCTACTTTCTTCAAGTACTACATAAAATAATAGAATTGAATGAAGCTTTGAATTTTATAGTCTCTTGGTTTGATAAAGCTTTGTATTTCCTTTGCTATGACCGCAGAGAAACAGTATGAAAATATCTGCTACAAAGGATCTCAAGAGGAAATTGTATTTGCTTCAAGAGGGATCCATTGTTGTTGAAAATAATCTTTTTATGTACTTGCTTTCAATTTCAGCGGATTTTATTTTCTGATTTTTTTTTTTGTAATAATTCGCTCTCATACTCTAATATGTTATTATGATTTCAAAACTGTAAAGTGTCGAACAATTAGTTTGTGTTCGGTTTAGTTTTTTCAATTATTATTTTGCTTCTGATTATTATTCGGAATTTCCTAAAATGTGTATTCAGATTATCAGAACATTTTAAAGGGGGAGAATAACTAGATTGGCTCATAAGGCAATAAATTCATTTAAGCTATGGCCCGATATATTCCGGCTGACCAAGATCTGCCTTCACTACTGATTCTCACGTGAAACCATCATCATTCAAACATTTGATTTGAAGTGTGTTTCAAGCTACTTTATTTTAAAAGAAATTTTGCATTTTGGGTGCAATATTTCCTCATTAGTTCCAATATGTTTTCTTCTCTCAAGTAATTTGATTCTCGATCCGGCAATTATAAAAAGATTATTAAAATTACGTTTTTATTTTATTCAGAGAGAAAAAGCGGACACAGCTTATTTCAACTTGCGAAATACAATTGAATACACACATTCATAGTTTGCGGCTAGAAAACCACTAGTGCGATTCACTTAATTGAATCAATTACAATGTTGATTGAAAACAGACGAGTTTAGTGATGCGGAGAATTTGTTCGTATCCTTTAAATTTTGGTATCGAAATTTAATTCCCAGAATTTCTTTCAATTGTATAGATATATTTTACTTTTATAAAGAACTTTCAAGAGAGATGTGTGCGAATCGGAAAGTTCACAATACCCCTGTTTCCGAATTATTCTTACTTAATAGGTATTGAACTTAATTCGATTAAATTTGAGTTTATGTCATCTGGTAACGTGGACCGGATTGACTTTTTTCAAATGGCATTATATTTTTTACAAGGAAGTTTATTGTTAAATACACCTTTTTTTTATTAATTAATTGCAGAATAACAAAATAGAGCTAATTTTTTGTTCCTTTTTAAAATTGCAGAGCATTATATCATTAAAAATGTCCTCAGTTTTAATGTAATAAAAAAGAATAAATACAAAGACAAGACAGTTTTTCATTACTTTTATGATTTAAGAGATTAATTAAAAAATAATTTAAAATAACCTGAAATTAACTTTTTTCTTCGAATAAGGGCCTACTTCTTCATCTCGCTAATTATTATTTTAAGACTTTTTGTGCTTAATATGACGAAAAGAAAAAATTATATTGTTTTGAAATCCTTTTTTTAAATTTAAAATGGAATAATTATATCTTTTTCATTTTGAATCATATAGTTATCACACTGTATAAAAATGTAGAAGACTAATCAACATTTTCTCATTTTTTGTTCCAGGTGAGTACGCATTATACACTGAGTTTATGTGTGATTCTGGAAGACCTACGTGAGTACAGAAAGAAATAAAAACTCTTTATAAGTAGAACTATTCAAATTTTTTACTTTGGAAACTTCTCACTTTCAATACCCCGATAGGGGTAGGGTTTTTTGACGCCTGGCATGAAAATAAGTCGTAATATTCACCCTTTCCCTTTGAAAATAATAAATTTTCAAATTGAGTTGGCAGATTAAAACTCATAGCAGTTTACTACAGACTTATTATTCATTTTCAAGGATAGTGTCTGTAAGCTCTTAGAATGTTACATTTAAAATTTGAGGATAGTGGACAATATTACAGGGATCACGATCCGTGCCCTTTTTTACCTATTCTCCTTCTTTCCCTTTTTCCCCCTTTAGTTTGAAAAATCCCCCAAATCATCTAAAATTTCGAATTTTGATCCAATTTTTCCCCTCTTTAAAAAGTTTTGATTCACTTTTTAGAATCATTAACAGAAATTTAAGGCATGAGAAAAGAAGACGCTTGGAAAGGTGATTGAAAAAAAGGAGAATGTAGTATTTTAAATAAAAATAATGTAGGTACTGATAATTGAATTCCTAATATTTCAAGCAAAAATGTTGAATTTTCAAAATAATAGATAAATTTTTTAAGAAGTAGTTGAATTTTTAACCACTCGAATTAAGCTTTAACAAAGAAGGTCCTTAAACCAAAAAAAAAGATTTTTATTTTAAATGGAAACCAGTTCAGTGCATAAAAAAGACAACTTCACTACAAGAAAGTTCATTTTTCAAACGAACTGCTGAATTTTCTATCCAAAAAGACGAATGTTCTACAGAACTTCAGAGATTTCTAGCAAAAAAAAAAATGAATTTTCAATGAAAAAGTTAATTCTTGATTATATAGTTGAATTTTTCACACAAAAATGCGAATTTTCAAAGAAACAGTTAAATTTTCAACCAAAAAGGGTAACTTCTTGAGAAATGTTTGGAAATATCAACAAAATAATTAAACTTTTGAACAACAGAAAATTTTTTTCAATCAAATAAGATGAATTCTCAACCAAACAGTTCCATTTTTAACTAAAGAAGAATGAATTTCTACCACAACAGATAAAATTTTAATAAAAATGTTGAATCTTTTACCAAGAAAGTAAACAAATTCAACCAAACTTTTGAATTATTTAACAAAGTAGTTGAATTTTCGACCCAAAAAAAGAAACTTTCAACAAAAGAGTTTAATTTTCAACCAAAATAGATTTTCCGGTCACAGAAGAAAGAAATGTCAACCAAATGATTGAATTTGGAATCCAGAAAGACACATTTTCTACAAAAACAAGTGAATTTTTAACCCGAAAATATGAATATTCACCAAAAAAGTTAATTGTCAACTAAGCAGTTGAATTCTCTACAAAATAGTTGAATTTTTAATAATAAAGGATAATTAAAAAAAATGTATTGAATTTTCAACAAAATGATTAAATTTTTAATTGAATAATAAAATTGTTAACCAAGAAAGATGAATTTTTAACCAAACATATACCAGTAGACTTTTCAACCAAAGAATTAGGGAATTAACTTTCAGCCGAAAATAGTTTGTCTTTATTTTTGGATTCTGTTAACAAATTAGTTTGCATTCAAGTGGAAATAAATCAGAAATTTCGACTAATTTTTAATACTTTCAAAAATTAATCACATTAAGTTACAAAATTTCATAAAATTCGTATTCAATCAATTTTTATGGTATTCCTTTATGTATTTTGAAACTTTGATTCTGAAATTAACCTTCGTTTTTTGTGTCATCAATATTTTTGGAGATATTCCAGATTTAATGTTCGATATCAAATAAAAAATGAAAAAATCTTATTGCGTAGGTACTGATAATCATATGTTTGAATAAATCGTTTGAACCATTTATTATTGTTTTTGGAATGTGCTCTTAGAATAGCGTTAGAAAGTCGCGTTTTTAAAAAAATTTCCGCTTTTCGTTCAATATTCAATTGCAGTTTTTTTTTTGTTTTACACTTTTTGTCTCATTTTCATTTAGAGTGATGTAAATGATTAATTTGAGTAAATAAAATCAATTTTTTGGAGAAATTACTATTATTTTAAATAATATTCAATTGGAATGATGCTAGAGACTTGTGTTTTTTCTGAAATCTTTAACTTTTTACCATTTTTTACGTAGTAAAGTAATAAATAATACAGGCTGGCAAAAATAGTTGCTCAAACAATTTATTATTGTTTTTAATCATCTTATTTTGGATAACTGCTGAAAAGTTCTGTTTTTTCTGAACTTCTAAACTTTTTGTCCGCTTTTCACTTAGTGAGGTAATTATTAATGCAATTTAACAAACATCCATGTCACAAATTACGCAATTTTTAATTCAAGGTGAGAAGTAGAATAATAATTCGTATATTTATTGAATAATAGCTTATTTTAAGAAGATGAATTCCTAACAAAATACATACGTTTTTAATCAAAAAGTTGAATTTTCAACCAAGAAGATTAATTTTCTACCAGAAAAGACGAATTTTCAACAAAATACATAAATTTGTAACCAAATAGTTGAATTTGCAACCATAAAGATTTATTTTATATTGAAAAGACGAATTTTGAAAAAAATCCAATACATTTTCAAATTAATAGTTTGAGCAATGAATGTGATGTTAGTCCAGATTTTATATGAATCATTTTCAGTTTATATTTGTTTCGTTTCAAAACTTTTTAACTAAGTAATTGCATTTTTCTACTAAAAAGGTCAATTTTAACCACAAACTTAATGCTTAAATTTTTATTAAGAGAATTATTTTTGAATGAAAAAAATAATAATTTTCTACAATACAATTGAATTTTCAGTGAAAAAAATTACTTTTTAATTCATAAATACGAATTCCTAACTGAAATCATGAATCTTAAAGAAAAAAAATAAACTTTTAGGAAAGTAGTTCAACTTTTAACCAAGGAGTTGAATTTTCAACCTAAAGAGACGAATTTTGAACGAAACATGTAATAGTTGATACTTCATAAAACAAGCCTCAATTTAAAATAAATAACAGTTGGATTTTACAAACCAAAAACAAATTTTCAAAAAAATACCAAGTTGTAGAATTTTCAAGCCAAAATGATGAAGTTTTTACGAAACAGTTGAACAAAAAAAATAAAATACAAAATACATGAATTTTTAACCAAATAGTTGAATTTCCTACTAGATTGTTGAAGTTTTAAGCCACAAATATAAATTTGTTAGAAAAAAATTGAATTCTTAACAAAAAGTTAATTCCTAATCGAAACAGATTAATTATCAATCAGATACTTGCATTTTCAACCAAAAAAGATCAAATTTTTACAGAAAGAGATGAATTTTCAAACCAAAAAGATGAATGTTCAACAAAATAATTGAATTTTTAACCAAAACATATTTATAAGTCAAGGAAGAAAAAAAATTGCAACTGAATTGTTGAATTTTTAAGCCAAGAAGAAAAATTCATAACAAAACAGTTGAATTTTCAACCAAGAAGTGTGACTTTTGAACAAAATTGTTAAATTCTTGACAAAATTATTCACTTTCATACCAAAAAAGGATATAAGAATTCATAATCAAAAATGTATTAGCAGACTTTTCTACTGGAAACAATGAACTTTCAGGTGATAATAGTTAAGATTTTCTCATCGGTTTCTATTAACTAAGTTCGCGTTTAAGCGGAAAACCGAGAAATAAAAGGGAATAGAAAAAAGTCTGTGGAACCTGCAATAAACAAACAGGGATTTTGATCATTTATAGATCAAAGAACCCTCATATTCCTAAATATTCCTACATAGTCCCTGAAATTCCCTCATATTCCTGCATATTTTCTCATATTTTCACATATTCCAATATTCTTCATATTCTTTGTATTCCCAAATATTCCGATATATTCTATATATTCCCGAATATTCTTCAGGGAATATATTTCTGGTACATGAAAAATCAGAGTGGTCGACCCCTCGAAATCTGGACTAATGATAAACAGAAGGAAATCAGAATCCTATCTCCACCGGAATCCTTTCATAGAATCCTTACCAGTAACAGTACTTCCATCCGCAAAATTTCCTGCGGAGGACTTGAAAGCAAAGGAAATTTGCCATCAAGGAATTGCGTTGTTCCCTAATAAATTCACTTCTTCCGCAACGTCCACATAAACATTAGAGCGGTACTTGAACTTTCCGTCAGCGACAAAGCCTGCTGTTGTTCCCGTACGAGTTTACAACTATACGAGTTGAAGTGTAGGTATTAGTGTAGCCAGAGGAAAATACCGAAAGCGTAGAGAAGACGGTAAAGACTAGGGATTGTCGGTATTTCACGCGAAAACAAAACCTTTGCGACATAGTGTAGTTTGTCGACACAGTCGGCATTGGGAAGCTGAGACTGCTTTTGAATGGCACTCAGAGACAAAATTTGAGTGACTTTTTGTTCGGTACCTCTTTATAGTCGCCTTCGACCCTCACCCCCGTCAGTTCTTGCTCTTCAACCCTCTTTCCGCCTCCAGGTCCTCCAAATCCGTTCCAAAGTTACGCGATGTGAAACACACCACCCACCCTTTCTTTCGCAAGAGAAAACGCGTCTCGCCTGCAATTACATTTTGCACGCTATTCCTGCATGTTGTTATTGTTCATTGTTTTTTTCAAAAAAAAAAAAAAAAAAAATCCCAGACCGTGCTCGCTGATTATATCATTGTACGAAATCATGCGTCTGCTTTTCCCTATGCGAGAAAATATCTTGCCAACGTCAGCTTTGCAAGAGAGAAAAATTGCGGGTTCAATTTTACATTTACTGGGTATTCGTTTCGAATTTTTTTTCTACCTATTTCGAATTTCAACATAATTTGATCATGACATTTATATACATGAAAAAACCTGGAAATATCAGAGAATTTTTTTAAAGTCAGGGAAATATGTCTACATTTGAAAAAATTGTAACATAAAGTTAAATAACAATGTTCTTTTTATATTTTAAAACAGCTTTCATTAATTTTATGAACCGAACATTTAAGTTATTTATTTTTGGTTTGAAAATCGATCTTTTTTAGTTGAAAATTCAACTTTTTGATTGAAAATTTATGTATTTTGTTCAAAATTCGTTCTTTTGATAGAAAATCATTCTTCTCCGTTGAAAATTCAAAAATTTGGTTGATTTATTTTCTCTGTTTTTCATATGAAATTTTCGATTAAAAATTAAAATCTCTCGAGGCTTAAATTTATTTTTTGGTTGAAGATTGATTATTTCAATTGAAAATCTATCTATTTTGTTGAATATTGAACTACTTTCGGGAGTCCGCATAAAAAGGGCCCTTATGGCTGGTATAGAGGCTCATAGCCGGATAGATTCCCGGAATTTTAGGCTCAAAATGAACCCTTTAAGTGAAAAAAATGTATCACTGGGGCATTTTGGGAGTTGGAACTTCGAAAAATCGTTGATACATGAAATATATCTACACTCGATTATTATGTGGATATGAGTATAGTCCCAATTAATTCACTGTCTCAGTACCATCCCCTACTTGAACCCAGAAATAATCATTTTTACCTCAACTTAGAAAAACACGGATATCTCTTAAACTGGAACCGGCCAAAAGGGCCCTTTCCATGAGGGGGTCCACATTTTGTTGAAAATTCTTTTTTTGTTATTGTCGAAAATTAATTATTTGAACTACAAATTTATTTATGTAATCCAGTTGAATATTCCAACATTTTGATTGCATATTTACAATTTTGGTTTTAAATTTCACTATTCCAGTTCAACATTAATAATTTAGTTGAAAATTCATCACTTTGGTTGAAAATTAACCTATTTAATTGAACATTCTTTTTTTTGTGTCAAAAATTATTTTGGTTAACTGGAAATTTAACTATTTTAGTTGAAACTTCACCTATTTTGTTGGAAATTCGTTTTTTTGTTGTTGAAAATTAAGGTTTTTGACTGAAAATTTCACTAATCCAGTGAAATATTCCATCATTTTGGTTGAGAATTCACCGTTTTGGTTGAAATTCAACTTCTTGGTAGAAATTAAAACTGGTTTGTTAAAAATCCCTGTTCTTCTTGAAAATTTATAATTTTAATTGAAAATTCGTCCTTTTTCCTATTTAAAATTAATTTTTCAAAATGAAAATTGAACTATTTTTTTAAAATTCGTTTCTGTTTTGTTGGGAATTAATTATTCAAATTAAATATTTATCCAATTAAGTGGAATACGCCATTATTTCAGTTGAAAACACATAATTTCAGTTGAACATCAAACTATTTTGTTGGCATTTTTTGTTACGAAAATAATTTTTTCAAGCGAAAATGTTAATATTTCAGATAAAAAATTATCTTTTTTCTCAATTCATTCTTTTGTTGAAAAATAATTTTTTTAACTGAGAATTTATCTAATCCTGTCGAATATTCTATCATTTTAGTTGAAAATTCATGAATTTTGTTAAAAAATCGACTTTTCTGACAGAAAAATATTCTTTATGGTTGATAATTTATATTCTTGGTTGAAAATTCAACTCTTTGGTAAAAAATTGATATATTCTGTTCAAAAAGAAAATTGAATTTAATATAGTACTCACATCAGTTTCACTTAAAAGAATATATTTTCCCATTTTCGTGATAAAGTCCTCTGTTTTTATAGGATGTACACTCACTAGAAAGTATCTTTCATTCAAAAGATTAATATATTAATCAAATGCTCTGAAATATAAGTATGTAAAGATTTAATTAGAATCTATTTTGATTATTGTTTATATTCATGGACTTTAGTAATGAATTTAATAATTATTAGAAAGTGTCTACACGTACCGAAAAAATGTGGCTATTTGTACCGAATGACTTTACAAATAGACCCTTATTCAGCTCTATCTCTACCGAAAAAATCCGGCTATTTAGCTATGATCATAATATATTTAAGAATATATTTTGCACGTGATATAATCTCTTGAAGCTTTCTAAATTAAATATATTAATTAAACCCCTATAGAAACTTGTACCATTAAAAAATTAGTAATCCTTTCATAAAGTGACTTCCATTCTAGATATTTATAAGGTTTACAAAAACATTTTTTATTACAAACTCGAGAGATTTACAAATATTCCGAGTCGATTGTTTAAAAAAATTCAAAATACTTGAATGGCTCCATAGTATGAAAAATTGCAACTAAATAAATCTTGAGAAACCTAGAAAACGCCTGGAATTATCCGGGAATTTTTTTCGAGGATTTGAGTAGACATCGTGAATAAATTTCTCACTTTCTGAAATATTTGTTATAACTCAAAATTATTTTGATTAACTTTATTCCATACATAACTAAAATAATTGCTAAGCTCAGTCAACTACAAATTATAACTTAATTCCCGAAAGGGAAAATGAAACCAGTAATTAAAATCAGTAGCATTACACCCACGTTAAGGTCAGGTTCATCACGTAGGCACAATATTTTGAGGCAGGCAGTACCTAAGAGCAGAAATGCAAAGGAAATTCAATGTCACATAAAAAAAAACAAGAAAATTAAAAAAAAATGAAAACAAATGATTCTCAACTAGTAAATTAAAAAAGAAAGAGCGGGTTCATCCTCACTCTGCACTTAGGATTTTCTGATTTGTACTCCTTCGCTCTTCTCCCAGGAAATGCATATAGACGCTATTTTTTCTCATCCTTCGCACCCAAAGTGTAGTTTCCTTTACGAAATATTTCAAGCGAGGATCATGGAAAATACAAAGAGGAAGCTCGTCCTCACTTTTTTCCTCTTTTTTCTGTTTTCACCCTGGCACTCGTTAGCCCTAGTCCTGGATAAAATTCCACTACGCTCTACTTTTACTCAGCTTTTCGTTTACACTCGAGTCGTTTCTCCCAATCTATTATTTTTCTGTAGAACGAGTAGAATAAGAAATAAAATGCACAACAGAAATTTCAATTGCATAGTTTGTTCCACAATTTTAAAAAGCAAATCCCATGTAAAATTAAAGAAAAATAATATCAAATGTTGAATATTAAAAAAAGTTGCCAAATTACTCATTTAACCGGCACTGTCCCGTTAGTAACTTCTACTAATTCAAATCTAAGGAGCATAGTATGCCAAAAATTACCTTCATTAAACAATTGCTGGTCTTCACTCTTATTATTTATAGTTGTTCATGAACCTCAGAGAATTAGAGTTAATAAAGTTTCAGTTAATTGTATTCGATTAATTGAAATTATTCCTAAGATGATGAGTATTTCTCGAAACAGTTATTAATACAAAATAATTTGGTTTTACGATGTTCAAAAATTATGCATTTTCAAAACTTTATTTCCCCGAAACATATTGCAAATGAAGTTGTGAATAACTTCGCTCACCATTCCAATGAAGGAAAATTGTTCTTGGTTTTTACTGCATCACGGAATGGAATGAAAATTCCATTACGATTTTAATTTGAAAAGCCTTTCAGAAAAATCTGCTACTGTTGCATGTAAAGTTTTGATTGGAATTACACTATCACCTTTTTTAACAAATATAATTCGGAATAGAATTTTCGTTATTTTGTTAACTCGTTGTCACTCATTTTGCGTTTGAAAGTAAATAATAGACAATGAATGAAGATAGTTAATTTAAATGTGTTATTTAAAATAAATAACGCTTTCATTTCGAAATACCTTATCGTATGAATATGATGTAAATCTCATCAAAGAATAATGATAAAAAAGATAAGAGTAAGTTAAAGAAGAGAAATCAGAATAAAATAAAGAATTATATTCGTAGTCAAAAAATGTTCTAAATGAAATTTCACAGTGTTCACGTAGAAGAAGTGATCACAAATTTTCATTATTTTCGAAAAATTCATGGATAAAAGCTGTGCTTATTTTAGGATTGAAAAACGGTTTATAACTTCAAATATTGTAATAAAACTTAATGCATGAAAATTTAACAATTTTTTCAACATACTCTAATGCAAAGGAGCCTTTGGAATACAAAAAATGTTCAATTCATAAGAAGATATTAGTATCAGTATTGTTGTCTGAGTAATTTTTGAATTTTTAACCAAAAAGATTAAACTTCAACCAAGAAGATCAATTTGGAGCCAAAAAGACGTATTTTCAAATAAAAATAAATAAATCTTCATCTAAAAGTGAAAGAGTCAAATATTCAGTAAAAAAAATTTAATGGAAAAGAATTCATGATATAGTTTAATTTTATACCAAAAAGGATGAATTCTCAACAAAAAATGTAATAGTTGATATTTTAACCAACAAATATTTTAATTCTGAATAAGAAACAGTTAAATTGGATCAAAAAAGAAGAACTTTTAACCAAATAGTTGAATTTTTGACTAAAAAATTAATTTTTAGCAAGGGTTCATGTTTTGTCCAAGTAGTTGAATTCCCAACCAAAAATATAAGTTATAATCAAAAAAATTAATTTTCTACCAAAAAGACGTATTTTTAACAAAATACTTAAATTTTCAATTGAAAATGATGAATATTGAACCGAAAATGAAATATTCAAATTGCCAGTTAAAAAAATTAATGTTCAACAAAAAAAGCAAGTTTTCAGCTGTTCAATTTTCAACTGAAAATACGAATTTTCAACTGAAAAAAATCAAGCAAAATGATAAAGTTAATTAAGAGGATTAATTTTGTACTCAAACAGACGAATTTTTAAAGAAACTCTTGCATTTTCAACCAAAGAGATCCATTTTCAACTAAAATTATGAATTTTCAATCGTCATTCAAATTTTTAACCAGGAAAAAATTAATGTTTAACTAAAACTGGAATAGTTACATTTTCTGTGAAGAAAATTAATTCTTAACCAACAAAAAAAGACGAATTTTTAACAAAATAGTTGTCAACATTCATAGTCAACATTCAACCAAGTAGTTGAGTTTTCAACCAAAATGATGAAGTTAACCAAGAAGATTAATTTTCTACCCAAAAAGACGAATTTTTAACAAAACACTTGAATTTTCAACCTAAGAGATGAATTTTCAATCAAAATTATGAATTTTCATTTAGATTTTGACTTTAAAAAACAACTTTTCAATTTAAAAAGAAAGACGAATATTGAATTTTTTTCTCCAAAAGTATTTCTATATATTCACCTAGTTCCGATACCTTCTTCTGAAAGATTTACAACCTTCTAGGCCTGAAAAGGAATGTTTTAGAAAATTTTGAATTTCAGAATGGGGGAAGAATTCCAATTTTCTCACATCGGGCTATAAATCTCCATCGCTCAAAAACTTATTTTTTTTTTACCTTCAAAAGTGTTTCGTTAGATTTGCGTAATCAAATGAAGAGTAAACGAACAAATGTAACATGAATTTTTCGAGTACATATTCATTAGGTTAATAGGTCAAACTTGTTAACCATATAAACACTTTTTATAATTCATCAGTACTTTTCAATATTTCTTTTATAACATATGATTTTACAAAACTTTAAAATGTTATTTTGAAAATTGAAAATATAGTATTCATATCTAAAATTATCTTATGATTTCGCATGTAAACAAGCAATTGCAAATTTATATCCTTAGAACATGAATAATGAACGAAGTATCCCTTTGTGGAGTCAAAAGTGAATAAATCCAGTTTTATTTTGTGATAACTTAAAAATAGTATTAAATTGAATACATTTTTTATATTTCATTTATTTAACAGCTGAAAAGATCATAATAGCTCATTTCAAATTTCATTCATGTCAATGAATTTCAAACTACAATATATCCTTGAATATTGAGAAATGAACTCAAGTGGATTTATCACGTTTTGTTTGGGTACTCCTATAATATTGGTCGGAACTTAATGATTTTCCGTAAAAAAAAAACTGCTTCGAAAGCTCAGTTTTAAAATGTTAATGAACGTGAAGATGGTCATGACTTAGATGTGGCGTAACAACTGATACGCAATAGTTCCCAGGTAACACCATGATCTGAAAATCACTTCATAATCAGGGAATGAAGCTGATGCAAAATATCTTCTAATATAAGATTGGTCACAGAAAAAAAGATCTTTTAAAAAAAACACAATCATTTATGATATTGTCATCAGTAATGCGTTTCCAGATTATCAGGTCATGTTCATATAAGCTCTCATGGTGGCTTTGTTTCATTCTATTATCATGACTTTATAAACTTTTACTCAATTTTTAAATTTTCCACTTTGAAAGTTTACATTCTTCATTGCTGCGATTCAATTAAGCTTTCCAATTCTGAATTCTCATTTTAAAAAAACATGAGTAACACTCTCATTTCTTATGAAAGTTGCAATCATTTTTTTTTTTCGTATATAGGGTAAGGAGGGGCAGCGCCGACCGGTGAAACAAAGGTGGCTATGCGTATAAAATCGCTATTATTCAACAGTGATAAGTCTTATTTGCATCAAATGAATCAATTAAATTATACAGATAGTGCTTTTGACTTAAAGACAGTTCGCAACATTAATGACAATACTCACAGTATAAAAATTTGATATTTTGACAGATGAAACGATAACACATGACGTCATTATTATAATTAAACGTCATTCAAGTTGAAAATATATTGAATGTCACAAATAATTGAGGCTTTACCACGAGGTTAAGTGCGACCAAGATAATAGTTTACAAGTGCTTAGGTGGTACACGCATCATAAGTTTTATCGATAAATAATCGGTAACGTAGAACAGCCACTTATCTTCTGTGCTACATGCAGGAAACTATTAAACATTATTATTCTCAATCCAGATGTAAACAAAAATGGTAAAGGTGGTTATACGATAATATTCTGTTTTTTTAACTTAAATATTGTTAAACGTACTTATTGCGATACATGCAAACCATATATTCATTTGTGTATATAATCTTCGTTAATAGCAATTAATAATCGGTAAAGCAGGTTTTTTGTATTGGTGTCAGAGAAACCTTTGCGTATATTCCGTCTCTAGTAGAATGTCAACGAATGAGAAGTTATATCACAGCTATAATTATTTTTATTCACAATAACTTATTCTTCTTGCTGGATATATTTAAAGCTAATTTTTCCAGTACATAAAAAGCTGCGGTCGCCTTTATCCTCCGGTGGGGGGCAAAGCTGACGAAATACAGTTTGTTAGAAATAATTAAATTATTGTTTCATTGATGTGATTATTACTTATAGAAATATGATATACAATAATGTAGGACTCAGAATGAATAAAATGGATCAATTCCACATCTTATGAACTTTAAAAAAATCATTGACTGTTAACTGGTCGGCGCTGCTGCTCCTTACCCTGTAACATATTTTTCAACATTCTCCGACGTCTTACTTCATTCAAAAGTTATAGTAACAATGTCCAACTTCAAGTCAGGAAATAATTGAAATCATCCATGAGGTAATAAGTTTTAATTTTTTACAAATAAAATTACAACTTTTTATAAAGCCTAGTATTTGTATTTTTATATTTTGTTTGATAAAATTGATAAAATCATGTTGACCCAAACGGTTCTAAGACAATGACATCATCATAGGTTGTGTTACCTCGGGTGCTACTCATGAAAATTCATGACAGGAAATTGATCTATAAAAAATCCGAAATCTCTATAAAAGCATTACATATCATGTTCATCCAATTTCGGGATGAAATTGATCAACTGACATTTACTGTGAAATTGAAGGTTTGACCGCGATTGCAAGCCATGCAGAGAGGGATCGATTGGTATTGATTTATTGCTAATTATTTTTCGTCATAGACTTGCGCTTCTATATTTGACAAGAGCCGATCCTCGAGACCCATATATGGATCGAAATAGCAATAGACAGGGATGAAACTCAGCTTCTCGACAATTACATCCGGCAGTTTCTGTTCCGTTCAGCGTAATTCGATTCGTGCCCCGTATGATGTTTCTGGCAGGCGGATCGTCGTTCGACTGGGGGGTGACTAGGGAGGGTGAGATCGGCTTTCCAGGATGATTGTGGAGGGGTTGAAGGGATGGTGGGAGATGGGTGCTACCGTCGCGTCGCGTCACGTCGGGGCTGCTGATGCTGCTGCTGGTGCTGCTTTTTATGAGTGGCAAACTCTGCCTGAACTGGGTCAAACGCTTTGCGGGCACATGCTTTCTGGTCTCCTACGCGCATCCTGTGTCAGGCAGGATGTTAAAGTCTTGCCTTCCTACTCCTTTACTACTTCCTTCATCCTTCTTCCTTCTTCCTTCTTCCTTCTTCCTTCTTCCTACTATTTTCATTTCCTCTATTTACCTTCAGCTTGTTTACTTCCAGAAATATATTTTCGAACTCTCATATCTCATGGATTTACACTCTTGCAATGTTCTGAAATTTAAGATATTTTTGAGAAACTTGCTCCAGGAAATAAAATTCATACAGTCTGAACCAAATTTTTCCTTGTGGTACATTATTGCCAATATATCTTGAATGATAAAAAGAATGAATTTAGTTCGAAAAACTACATCATTCCACTGAAACAGGCCAAAAAAGTCTTACTGACGTGTTTCTTCCCCTAAAATAGCCCTAAAATCCATGGCACTATTATTAAAAATCTGAAAAACCACACATTCTTCGGAAAGATATAACCTTTGAAGTGTGACCAAAAAACTATGAGAATCTTCATCATTCACTGAGTTTCTACCAAAAATAAGTACTCTTGTTTTTTAGAAAAGTTAGTCAAACTAGGCCCCGTACGCCTATAAAAAGAGGTTTCGCAGCCTATTAAGACGTTAACTAGGTCTCCTGAACCTCCCCTTCCATACCATTTCACCCCTACTTCTTCTGTTTCCCCACCCCTATTTCAACCTTAGATTCCCCTCCCTTCCCCAACTTCTTCATCCTTTAATTCCCCCTCTACTCACTTTTCTGGCTAATACTTCCCTTCCCTCATTTCCCCAACTTCGATTCTTAAATTTCCCCTCTCAAAACCTCCTTCCACTTACTCAAATCACTTCCCTTCTTCCTCTACTTTCATTCTCGATACTTCCCAACCTCTCACCCCTACTCCTTCCTCTCATTTCCCTTCACTTCCCCCAGTCCCCCTCCTATCATTTCCGCCATCAGAAAGAATGCATAAGTTAATTTAATATAATGATTTAATGATTTGACTATTGGCATGAGTTAAAATAAACTGAAATATATCAAAATATAGTCATACTATTGCATAGCACACATCTTCACTAAAAAATGTTGTCAGAGAAGTTAAAAAAATAAAAATGAGAGAAAAGCTTGAATATTATCATTAAATTAAATTATTATGTCCCGGAAAGACACTCTTATAGTTTCGTTCGGGTGTCCGTCAGTTGTACTTTTTTCCAATTAGGGGAAGGGAAGAGACCTGAGCAGAAATAATGAGCAGGCAAGTGAGGGGAAATGAGGAAGAGGGAGGAGTGAGGGGTAACAGGGGGAAGTAGGAGAATCAAATTAGCAATTAGGAGCAAGGGCAAATGTTTGGTGGGAAAGTGAGGGGAAATGAATGGTAATTAAGGGTGATGAGGGGAAGCAGAAGGAGAGAGGGGCAATTTAGGGGCGAGGGGAAATGTAGGGTCGGGTAGCTAGGTGAAGTGCGGGGAGTGTTAGTGAGTGGAAATAAGGGGTTGAGAAGTATGAGAAATGGGCAGGGAAGTAGAAGAAGTGTTGGGAGGGGAACTAATGGAAGGGAGGAAAAATTAATTGGAGAACATGAGGGGAAATTAGTGGGTAGGGAAAGTGAGGGGATTGCTAGTAGTGTACTGTCGGTGAGTAGGGAAGGGGAAGTGGGAAAAGGGGAGTGTGAGCTGGGGAAGTGAAGAGCTGGAGAAATAGTGGTGGAAGAAGTTGAAGAAGGGAGGGGGAGCGAAGGTTAAGTGCTGCAAGGGAAGTAGTGTGAAGTAGTGAATAAAAAAGCTTTCTATAGTTTTGTGGTCTGATTTTGAAGCCTATGCAAAAAAAAATTTTCTTCGTTCTACCCTAATATTCAACTTTCAGTTTTATGTTACGTATTTTCACTTGTGGACGAGGGAGTCCAAAGAATTTTTTACCAAAGTTTCCTCATTCTAATAATTTTTTCAAAATTTTAAAATATTGATGAATATCAAATTAAATATTATAACTAAATATTGATGTGTTGGATTAAACTTTTTTGGCTGTTGAAATTACTTTTTATTCTTTTTTATTCATAGTTTCCCCTTCTGATCGTTTTTTAATAAGCTGACTGAAAACTGTTTTTGCTGTTAAAATTACTTTTCATATTTTTACACACACCATATATATGTTACTATTTCTTTTATTCCTTTTTTATTATGATATTCTTTAAAACTTTGATGCAATGTCTTTAGAATTCCTGAAAATATTTCCAATACCTTGAAACCCAATGAATTCTTTTGAAAATTTCGTGAATCCTCCAATTTTTTTCTGCGGATACAACGAAAGTTAAAAAAATGCGCTGGCAAAAGTTTACACACCTAGAAAAGTTCTACAAAAAATATCTTTTGCTTTTTATGATAGCTTATCCTAAAAACCTTTTTGTGCTTTTAAAATTAGGCCAACAAAATAAAGATTACCTGGAAAACCCCACCATTTTTATTTTTTGCTATATTTTTTTTACATTTTGTGCTTCTATAAGGAGGGTATGCTATCAGTTTTATGGGGGGGAGGGGGTATATGGGCTTATATGAACTTTTATGGGAGGTCATAGATTTTTTATGTTTATTACACTGTTCGGGTTTTTTCACACAAATTTCTATTTAAAGAACATCTTTCATTATTTCTGAAGAAAAATACCTTTGAATTTCCAGTATAATGAAGTTCTGAAAAGAGAAAAATCAAAAATTAAATTCTTATTCTCACATCGCCTGACCTCTCACTCTTTTGACATTTTTTTTATTCCAGGATACTATTCCTTCATTCTTTCATCTTACTCTTGTTTCCTTTTGAGTTGAGATCATTTGTAGTGCCATATTTCCCAAGGGGCCATTTACTCAGATTAACCGTTCTGAATAATCGTGTTATAACATGTTTTTTAATTCTTTGAGTTTCCAATGTGTAATAAGTTATACCAATTTTCTAAAAGACGAAAGGAAGTAAAAAAAATGGAACACCGTGAATATTCTGGAATGAAAAGATATTAATAGAATGCAGATTCAGACCTAAATTATACATGCGAGTCTATTACTATAGAGAATACCCATATCACCACGCACCTATTAATTTGGATTAAAATATTTTATGGCTTCACACGGCACTTTTACGATTCTACTGAAATTCATGACTGCGCGTTGTTGATAATATTCATCAGGATTAAGTAGATAATTAAAATTTGACCCAGTCAAGGCACTATTAAAACATGTTTGCGGCTGGACCCACCAATTAGATTATTACTTCAAATCGTAATGATTGTTTTTCCATTACTTGAAATCAATATAGAAAAAACTGATCAGTATTATATTAAGAACTTTGTGATGAATCTAAATTGGTTTGAGAATTTTATATTTGGTTATTTTTATTTTTCATACCGAGAATTCTGATCATATTTTAAAAAAATATAATTCTAAGTCGCCTGTTCTTACCTGGCTTTTAAGAATAATGCGATTTTTATGAACACTAGCCAACAAACATGCGCGTTCTATGCGCGTGATTATTACATATTCCTATTTTTTTAAATACTAAGTTGTATTATACTTGAAAGGGCAAAATAATTCAAAAATAAGTATTTTTTATTTAAATAAGCCTTGAAATGCTGAAATGTTTGAAAACTTTCAAACGTTTCAAACTTTCTTGCAATGTCTTCAACTCTTCGTAAAGTTCATAAAATCCTGAAATTTATTCTGAAACCCCATACAGTCTCTTAAAAGAATTTTAAGTACTTTGAAGATCTTCAATGCTCGTAATTTTTTGAACGTACCTGTTGCTTTAAATCCTTAGAGTACCAGAGAAACCTTTTAAAATATTTTTAAATCCTTCAAAATCTTTAGAAATAACTTTAAATCTTGTAAAATCACTCGAAAACAATGAAATACTTCGGAAATCTTTAACATATTTTAAATTACTTTGGCTTCTTTCGAACACTTAGAAGTTTTGTAATATCCCGTGAAATATTTTGAAACCTATTTAATATTTTTACAAAATCGTTGAAATTTCTCAAAATCCCTTTCAATCTTTTTAAACCGATTAAAATTCATAGATATTCTGTGAAAGTCTTTGAAATCTTTTACAATTATTTACGTAGTTTCCATAAATTATTTAAAAATGCTTGAAATCGTTTTGATCCTTGGAAATCCTATAATATTCTTCATAATCTCTTAAGTTGTTGTGATATCCCTTAGAAACCTTCGAAATTCCTAGAAATCTCTAGAAATATTTCGAAATACTTTTGAAACATTTACATTCATTTAAATATATTTAAATATCTGGTGTACATTTAAAATTAGAGTGATTAATCAATCTTCTTTATCGCAATCCGCAGCCTAGCCTGTTCCAATTTTTGGTCAGTGTCACCATGTGATTGTCAGATGATAAATCTGTTTTCTCAAAAATGGATAATTGTTTCTGGTCAAATGTTTTTAGGCTTGAATCAGCAGCACGTCATCTTGGAAGTCGTCTTCTATCTTATCATTAAATGATTTTCAATTGATTTTTTTTAACAAACACAGTTGAATCTTCAACTTAAAAAGATTCATTTTTAACTAGTTGTATTTTTTACCAATACAGAAATCATTTTCTACCAAAACGTTGAATTATTAACAACAACAAAATGAATTCACAATAAAAATGTAATAGTTGATATTTTATTCCAAACATGTTTTAATTTTGAATCAAAAAAAGTTGAGCCTAATAAAAAATGAATTTTCGACCAGATAGTAGAATTCTCAACCAGGAAGATAAATTTTCAACCAAGAAGATTAATTTTCTGCCAAAATATACAAGTTTTCAACAAAATAGTTATATTTTTAACCAAAGAGATGAATCTTGAATTAAAATGGTGAATACTTAAAAAATATTGGCTTTTCAACAAAGTATTTTCACTTTTAACCAACTGTGTATTTGAATTTTCACCCAAAAAAAATTCTAGAGGGAATTCAAAACAATTCTTGGAGATTTCAGACATGTCGAAAAATTATCTAGGAAATTTCTCAGAAATTCTGCTTTAGTTCACAGGATTTTACAAAATTTTAGGAAGAATGTGAGTTTGTTTGAAAGATATATATTATTTTTCAAATTTTCTTCATTTTTAATATTGTAATATTTTAACACTTTTTTCAATATTCTCTTAAAATTAATTTTTTAAAATTGAAAATCACTTTAAATATTCCAAAGAATATTAAGAAAAATTTGGTGTTGCCTTAGAACATTTCAAAATTTTTAAAAAACTTAAAAATTTTATTACAAAATCTGTTCTAAATTTCAGTTCTGCAAATAAAAAAATTGCCTTAAAATCTTCCAGATTCTTTTTTGACAATTTTGTAAATGTTTTGAAATGTTTTAAATGTTGTTAAAAAATTAATTTTGTGAAGTGAAAAATTATTTAAATTCCAGGAAATCTTGAGAATATTTTTTTTTATTCCACAAACTTATCAAAATTCTTAAAAAGGTTCTACGTTTTTCGTTCGAAGCTTAAAAAATTTACATTTTGTTTTAAATTTGTTAAAATATTTTGAAATTTAAAATTATTTATAGATATTTTCAACACTTGGAAATATCCTACGAAGTAATTCAAAGTTTTCCTGAAAAATTTGTTGACCCTGCAAGAATTGAAATTTCTTTTTTCTATAATTTCATTTTTCTCGCCTCTTCAAAAGTTTCTAAAAATTTTACAAATTATAGTGTGGTTTTTAATATCATAAAGGGGTTTTCAATAGGATCATTTCGTAATTTTTAAAACTTTGAGTTCAAAAGTTTGAAACAGAATTGCTGCCTTTATTATTAAAGAATAATTTAGAATTTAAATTTTCTTTTCTAGAAATAAATTTTTATAATGATAATTCCTGAATTGGAACTTGCAATTTCCAAAATTCCCGAAAATTCGAAAGAAAAAACTTAAATCATCCACTTCAAGTCATGTTCACGTAGAATGCAACCAATCAAGTATTCAGCAACAATGAGTGTGAACTTTTCAAGAGTTTCGTTCTATCCATTTTCTTAGACAGGATGGAACGACTCACTTTGTAGATTTAAAAAATTATCTAGAACTTGAACACATTAAATTTTGTATACAATAAACTGCCAGGAGCGTTTTTATCCAATCTTGCTATAAAGAAGAAGGTTTTTCTGTGATGCTGTCCTATTTTTCCATAAAAGCATCCATGATGAATGAAAAATTCCCTTTCCGTTTCCGCTTTCACTTCCGCCAGTGGAAAATACTAACAATTCAAGTTCACTCATGAATAAATCATTTTCTAATTAAATATTAATTCGTGCTAATTAGCTCTCCTCGAATACCTGAAAACATATCTCGTTGCATAAATATTTAAATAATCAGTAAGCATCAGAGTGGCACAACCGTAAACATTCCTTCTATAAATAACCCCTTCTTTCTCTCTCCTTGAACCTCACTCTTAAAACGAGAGGAACAATGGTATTTACGACCACGTCCCTGTCTTGTTTCCTCCTTGCGTTTTCGATCGCCTAATTCCTAGGCATCTCGCCGCACCATCAATGACATAAGTAGGGAAATTGGTGCAATGATGCGTCGGCAGAGGGGAGGGGGCGATGGCGGTCGGATGACCAATGAACGTAACAGTTGATGAGAAACAGCCAATAACGACCCTTACTAGGTCGAAACCGAGCTCCAATCATTCCAAAATGAGTGAGGAAGGGGGGAAACGTTGGATGGAATGGGAGAAAGATAGATGAGTCGAAAGAGACGGAACTGCGCTTGGGGTGGAAGAGAAGGGGTGAAAATGGGGTGGAGCCTGCATAGGGGTTGCTGTCGACGCCCTGCTGCCGCTCCTTGGTTTCCTATATTGATTTTCCAGCACACCGTGCGAGTGAAGAGGAAAGAGAGTGGGTCGGATGGCGAGAGGAAACGAGAGGGATGAAAGAGTGTAGAAGGGTTGGTGCAGAAATAGAGGGGGAGAGGAGCGAGCAACCTAGACCCGAATAGACAGTCACGTGGTGTGAGAGAGAAAATAGATGATAGGGGGTGGGACTAAGTTGGACGAGCTTGATAGTGGGGAGGGTTGATGGTTGCAGAGTAGAGGATCCAAGGGATGAGGACGATTACTCCAAGTCGGGCCTGCAGGAATGTGCACGCTATTTTTTGGGCCCTCACCTCCTGTCTCACCCCGTCATTCAAGATCTTTTCATCTCGTGTCAGGGGTTGTTTTTCCTTTTTTTCTTCTCATCCCCCTTGGACTGACCAAATAAGTGTCACGATCCGAATGGGGTATTAGGGATGCTCCTTCCTCGGCTTCTTCAGTTAGCCCGGAGGTGAATAAATTTATTGTCAAAATACTTTCTTGATTATGCATATATATATTCAGTGTCCTGTAAGGGGCTGTGTATAAATTACGTAAATTTTTCTTCCTTCAATTTTGAACCACGTACTCCAATTTGGTAGAATTCGTAAGTTCCCCCCCCCCTACGCTCTCTATTTTACGTAATTTTTCCGACTAAATTTTTCCTTGAATTGATTTAGAGGTCACCCAAAAATAACATAAGAATATTTGCATAGTGTGGGGGATGAAATCTAACAGCAATTTAAGAATTATTTAATAAAGCAATTCAACTTTCAACCATGAAACTGCATTTTCAGGTAAAAAGGATTAATTTTCAATAAAAAATGTAGAATTTCATATTTTAAAAAAGAAAAGATTGTAATTTTAAATCAAGAAAACAGTTGCATCGAACCAAAAAATAGAATTTTTAACAAAAAAGTTGAATCGTCAACCAAAACAGTTGCATTTTCAGCCTGAAAAGATGAAATTTCTACTAAAAGGGATGAATTTCAAAATGAAAAAGACCAATTTTCATAAAAGAAAGAATTTGCAGTTGATATAAAAAACTTCATGCAAAATGTTGAATTTACAAGCTAAAATGCGAGCATTCTACAAACCATATGATTTTTCGACGAAATATTTGAATTTTCGACGAAATATTTAAATTTTCAAGCCAGAGATGAATTTTCAACCAAGAAGATTATTTGTCTAATAAAAAAGACAAATTCTCAACAAAATATATCATCTTTTAACAGATTAGTTTAATTTTCAACCAAGAAGATTATATAATTTTCTATAAAAAAAGAGGAATTTTCAACAAAATACATAAATTTTTCAACAAAAAGTCGAATTTTCAACCAAGGAGATTAATTTTCTACGAAAAAAGACAAATTCTAAACAAAGGACATACATTTTCAACCAGTAAGTTGAATTTTTAAACTAAAACGGTCAATTTTTAATCAAAAGTGGATTATTTAAAATGTCATCTAAAAAATGAATTTTCAAGCTAAGAAGAAATGAATTTCATATATATGACAGTTGAATTTTCAACCCTAGAATATGAATTTTTAACAGACCAAATATTTAAAGTTTCATTTAAAAAATTGATATTTAACAATAAAAATAATTTTCTACGCAGTAGTATAGTTTTCAGTAAAAAAGATGAATTTTCAACAAAAATTATTAACCTAAAAAGATTATTTTTTCACCAACAATGTAATAGTTGATACTTCAACCTGAAAGGATTTTTATTTTAAATCGAAGACAGTTGAATATAATCAAGAAATACAATTTTCAACAAATGACATAAATTTTGAACTAAATAGTGCAATTTTCAACCATGAGAATGAATTTTCTACCAAAAAATAAGAACTTTCAATAATATGTACGAATTTTCAACTAAAAAAGACATTATCAACCAAAAATAAAATTGTTAAATTTTCAGTCAATACTTTTATTTTCTTTTTATTATTTTATTTATTCTTTTTATTTACTTTTTATTTTCAACAACAAAAAAAGAGAATTTTCATCAAACTAGTTACATTTTCAACCAATGAAATAAATTTTTGACTAAAGAGATAAATCTTTAAATAAAAAATCGATTTTTAACATAAAAGTTCAACTTTCGACTAATTAATTGTATTTTGTACCAAATTGTTGAATTTTCGAGACGTTCCGTTACATTTACGTTAATTAAAAAAAAGTAACTCGCTCGAGTTCCGTTACTTTTTTTAAAAGTGACTTTTTTATGTTCCCTAAAAGTTACTTTAGATTCTTGAAATTGTAATATAAATGGGAATAGCCAAAACAAAATGTGCCTACGCGATGTTGCAAGATATAAAGAAAATTATTTTCAGAATGTAAAAAAACACGAAAGGTTTATAGTGGCTTCTTAAATTCCTAAATTGTTTGAAGATTATCAATTTCGATTTGAAATTAAATATTGTAAAATTTGTATGTACCCTTGCAGACGGAATTCACAATTTTTCAATTTCAAACTGCTAATAAATTAAAAATTGCACTTATGAAGTTTTTAAATGTATCTAATATAAATTAAAATATTTATTGTAATGTAAGATTATTGTACAATTTCCTATCCTTTCAATTGAGAAGCAATAACTTTCAATTTGAAATTGTTTAATTTTCAATGTTTACAATTCGAATGATTCAATTTTGAACAATTTAAACTTCAAGTGGATTATCAAGGCTTTCAATTGAGAATTATTTCATTTGAAACACTTCAAACCTCAAATTGACGACTTAAAATTTTACAATTTGTAAAGACATAAATATCAATTTATGCTGCAATTTCTAATACATTAAATTATTTCAAACTAAAATATATCAAAAGCGATTAATGCTGAACAATTTTAAATTGGAATTGCCCGACAATTTTAGTATTTGAATTATTTGTTCGGGAAAGTTTGCAATTAGGAATTGTTCAAGAATGTAAACTTTCAATTCGTAATAAAGTATTTTTACAATCTGAAAATATTTATGCATACATAATTAAAAATTGTTCAATTCAACGAATTTAATTTCTTAATGAATTAATAAATTACCTTATTCAAAATTGAAATTATTGTACAAGTGTGAAGTCGTTAAATGCAAAATATAACATTTCGGATGTTTCATTTTATTGTAAAATTATTCAATTATGAAATTTTTCTAAGTAGTGTAATGCCTATTTTGTAAGCCTTGTAATACCTAGAAACTGAAATTATTATTTGAATTGGAATTTCTTGAGATACTTTATTAAAATTATTCAATTTCAAAGGCTCCCAAATTACAATTTGAATGGAAATAAACATTTCAATTTAATGACTTATACTTCGAATTTGTACAAACCGAAATATTTACCATTTGCTGACTTGACTAATTTATGAAGCTTCGAACTTAAATTTATTAAATGTTGAAGAATTTCAATCAAAAAAATGGTTTTGTTACAAATTATTTCTATTTCAAACAATTCGAACTAAAAATTAAGTAAATTTTTAGCCTTTCAATTAAAAGTTTTAAAATTGTTAACGATCGAAATTTGAAACTATACACTAATTGAAAGTCAAATTTTCGATAGGATTGTTATGAAAAGTTAATTTTTTTCATGTTTGAAACCTGCAAAAACTGCAAAACTAGGTACTTTCGGAATTTTTTGTGGAATCAATATATCCAGCAAATACTTTTTTTGTGATGAACGAAAATTTTCGTTTGAAAAATGATATTTTCTTTTTTGTTCAAAAACTGCTCTAAATACCTAATCGATTTTTATTTAGTCAAATTAAAGTGAAAAAATGATTTGTTGAAGGTATTAATT
>CAKNXH010064519.1:0-36119 GCA_932178445.1 Andricus quercusramuli | reverse complement strand
TTTTGAATTTTTCTTCGTGCATTCGAGAGCCCAAAATAGGCAAAAAATTGTGGTGTACTTCGTTTCTTCCGCGTTTGAGTTTTTACATAGAGGGTAGTTTTATTTTCGGTAGGGCTAGTTTTTGGGAATTCGTTGTTGGCGTGTTTAAGAGCCCAAAAAGAGCCCAAAATTCTGGTGTGTTGATTTTAGTTTTTTTTTAAATTTTTATGTAGTGAAGGTGCTGGCTTGACTCGAGCCAGCACATTATTATTTTATATTCTTTTTCCACGCTTTTATAAATCTTCAAGACTTAAAATTATTTTTTTACAATGAAACCTTAATAATTTAAAATTTTCCCATAAATCTTGGATAAAACTTAATCTCTTCAATTCTTTCATAATTATGAAGACGCTTCTAATCTTTTTCCAATTCTTCAAAATAAGTTTTTGCCCGAATTTGATTTTTCTTATCTCTCTGAAATGTTTAGACAGATTCAGAAATAAATTTTATGATAAAGTAAACTTATATATATATATATATATATATATATATAAATTTTGGTATACAAAGTTTATGATGCAGAAAATTCGCAAATTAAAAATATTTCGTAATGAGTTGAGAATACCCCCCCCCCCCCCTCACCCACATAACAGACCATAACGAAACACGAAATCCCTCCCCATTTTTAATGTTACGTAATATGTGAACGCTCCCATATGCCAGCAGTTTCATTCAAAAATATCGTAAATCAAAGCTAATTTTTTTTTATTTTGCGTGAATATTAATCAATCCAGAGTGAAAAACAATGCTGGATCCAAATTGATTTTTTTTTAAATCGTGTGAAGAACACTCCATATGGTGAGACCTTTTGAGGGTCTAATCGGAATTACCTTAATTTCATTTTTTTAACAGTATATTGTGCCTCGTTTTCTGATGCTACAGAAGGTATTTTGGCAGTTAATTATGTAAGAAAGGGGGTTCGAGTCAAAACATATGGACCCTAACAAAGGGGGACACGTGGCTCACAATTTCATTTTAAAAAATTTACGTAATTAAGTAAGGCCCTTAATATTTTCGGTTCACTGATTTTTCCTTAGTATTGTTATAATTAAATGATCTGAATATAAAATACTTACCAATATAGTTGAGGAAAAGCACGAGGCTCAAAAAGGGAATCGAAATCTTCATTCTCACTCGATAGATGACCCTGATTTTTGACTAATATCGCAATGTGTCGCAAACCGTGTAAGGAGAGAAGAATTATAGAAGGAAAATTATCGGTACTTTATACTAGCCTTATCAAAACAACGAAACTATTATTCACTCGCAAGTCATGCTGATACGAATAGTGTTAATGTTTATCATTTGATTTTGTTACAAAAAAGTTTCTTCACACTTACAATGATATTTAAAAACTAGCATAAAAATAGAATATTCTTAAATGTCTTTCTATGAAAAATTGGGGCCTCGCGAAAATCTAGAAAGCATTGTTGTCGTTTTACCTCCATGACGATTGGGTAATTTGAAAAACCTAAAGGACGGAATGTTGCGAAATTCACGCGCATAATTAGGAATTGAGTTTCAGTTGATTGAGATTTATTAACCAAATATATTCAACAAAAAAGTTGAATTTTCAACCAAGCTGAAGAATATTTTATTTAAAAAAATGAATTATCAACAAAAAGTATAATAGTTTGTATTTCCACCAAAGAAGATTTAAATTTTCAATAATAGAAAACTGTTGAATTAAACCAAAAACTAAGAATTTTGAATAAATAAATAAATAAATTTTCAACCAGATACTTGAATTTTCAACCCAGGAAATAAAATTTCAACAAAAAAAAGACTAATTTTCTTTGAAGGGTTCCTTGACAGACCTCTCCCCCATTTCCTTTACATATCACGTATTTTTGGATCTGCAAATTTAAATACTCAATTTCCGGTTGAAAACTCAACTGTATTGTAGAAAATTTGTCTTTTATGCTCAAAAATATAACTGTTTTCTTAGAGATTTGTCTTCTTGGATTAAAAATTCTATTATTTCGGTATGAAATTGAATTATTTGTCTGAAAATTCAGAATTCAATTATATTGTTGAAAATTTGTCTTTTTGGTTGAATGCAACTGTTTTTTATTTTAAATTCATACCTTTTTTGATTGATATATCAGACCATTTGGTGGAGACCATTTTGTTGAAAATTCTACTATTTGGTTAAAAATGCAACAATTTTGCTGACAAATTCCTCTCTTTCGCTTGAAATTTGAACTACTTGTTAAATTTTTTTTTAAAGTTTCAAATTTTTCAAAATAGTTTGACGTAGTTTTTGAATAGCCCCTATTTTAGATTTTGAGATGAATAATTGCAGAATTCAATGATGATGGTAAATTAGAAAATTAGAGGCATGGTAACAAGCTTTAATACTGATAAGAATTAAATGTTGAAATAAGAATGACTGTTCATATTTTTACTTCAGGAGAATTTTATTGATTGAAGATATAAAATTTTTTACTTCTTTGCAAGAAACGCTATTCATAGGCAAAGACGTGATTTCCACTTTTTATTGCCAAAAGCGTCAGAAAAAACGATTTTGATGATAGATAAGAAGTTTTTTATGGCTGAAGTAATAAATGTCTGATGAAAAAGTATGTTCGCCTGTGTATTAACAGTTCAAATAAAAATATACAAATCATGTGAGGCTCGCTTTCTCAACAATTTGCTCAGTTTTGAAACAAAAAAATTTACTTCCGCTACTCTGGAATACATATTTAACTATTTACCTTTAATAAAATATTGATGATATGAAAAAAAGACAGGAGAAGAAAAATGTTCCTTTTTGGAAACCCTAATATACTGTTATAAGGCTTTTTCTAATTTTCTTTAAAAATCAAAAATTCACATTTTCATCGCACAAAAAAAATGAAAAATCCATTTTGCGGTCAAACTATACAAGACACGAAAAAAGATTATTTGAAAAAAATTTTACACTCAAAATAGATCTACAAATTTGTTATTAGTCACTTTTTGATTGGACGCGTAGCTTTTGTTCCATTTGTAAAAAGCTGCTTTAAGAATGAAATTAATTACATTTTGGAACAAACGACATAACCCACAGAAAAAATTAATAGACAATAGTTGTTCACATGTAATGTAGAAAACTTCGCATTTCGCCGAAGGAGCTTTAACAAAAGAGAATTCACAATCACCAAATTACAGTTGTCAATGATTTGACATTTAATTTTAAAGGGTGATTTCCTGAAGACTTCACAAAGATTTCAAATACGTTGTAAAGATTTTAGATACATTTCAAAGATTGCACAAAAATTTCAATAAATTCACAAATATTACCAAATATTTCAAAGATTTTCAAAGAAATCAAAAAGATTTCACAAAGATTTCAATGATTTCACAAATATTTCTCAAAGATTTCGGATCGATTAAAAAGATTTCATAAAGATTTTAATGATTTCAATAATTTCACAAATATTACCAAATATTTTGGAAAGATTTCCAAAGATATCAGAAACATTTCAAAAAGGATTCAATGAATTTTTAAGGATTTCAATGATTCCAAATACTAGGCAAAGACTTTGGACAGATTTAAAGGATTTCACCAAGATTTCATTTACGTCACAAAAATTTCAGATAGATTTCAAAGAGTACACAAAGATTCCAATGATTTCACAAATATTTTGCAAAGATTTTGGATCGATTAAAAAGATTTCAATGATTTCAATAATTTCACAAATATAACTATATATATATATTACTTTATATATATATATATATATATATATATATATTACTATATATTAATATATATAAGAAAAAGTATTTCGCATAATTTATACCAAATTTCTCATTGGACGTAATACTGAAAATAGTAGTGAAAACCCTGAAGTGTATATTTATTTTAGGTTTAAATTGCGAATTCCGTTTTAAAGCATCTGAAATTCCTAAAATTTGTGCAAACCTAGCTTTTTATTACTATATTCGACAAAGCGATTTCGAAAAAATATCGCTTATCTCAAGATATCCAGATATTTCTATCATAATATTCTAGTAATTGGGGAAAGTTTTCTCCAATATCTTTTCAGTCTTTTCATTGTAATCAATAATTTATTTTATTATCAGAGCATTATAGAGCCTAACAGAACCAAATGGAATTTTTTGTACCGATTGATTTTATTCATTTTCTCTTAGAACAGAGTTACAAAGTTGCGGTTTTTTCATAAAATTTTCCCTTTTTGTCCAATTATCAATAATAGTGAGGTTACCTAATTAATTTTAACAAGAAAAAAGTTCACCAAATTTATTATTATTGTTAATAATATTCTCTGAACTTGATTCACTTGTTGGAAAATGCGACTACATCAAAATTGGAAAATAAAGTACGAACCGGTTTAATTTCTTAATTCCAATATTCAAAAGAAATGACAGGGGCATGTACGTTTCTGGGTTATATTTCGGCTGTGAAAACCTTATAGACATTTATTATACAGTCCATGATTTGTCTCTTAATAAATGCTGACCAGGAAACCGAAAACTATAATATTTTGTAAAGATCTGTAAAATGAAATAATTTTCTCTAAAATTGTCTAGACTCTTTTCCAACAAATCTGAGTTCTTCAACAATCTTTCCGAATTTTCTGCAGAATCTTAGGAAATAAATTTGAATTTAAAATTCAAAGATTTTTCGGGTTTCAATCGTGTGCGAAACTATGAATGTTGCCGACGTTTCGTGAACATTGCAGTTAGGAAAATTGTATGAATATAACCTTGAAAACCGACTTAATTCTTATTTCCGTAGCTTTAGATCACAGAATGTAATGTCAGCTCATATTCAAGTGATCAAGATCTTTTTCTTACTCTTCCCCTCAAATACGAAGGCTATGATGCGTGAGTAGCACGCCATTGATGATGCTAGTTGTTACTCAAAAATCATTTTACGATTACAAATACATTTTCATGTATTAGAGGAAACTTTAAAGTGAAGAAATGTGTATTTCACAATTTAAGATTTTTTGCAATCACCCGGCATAAATATTTTGATTTCTTTATTATTCAAGGTAGAAAATTGTTTTAGGGTCATTTGAGACCATGAATTGTAATGAAATACCACATTTCCGTTTTCTAAGTTTTAAAATATCTTCACAAATTTATTTGTGTTCTGTAAAATAGAGGCCCATTGTTCAAGAAATAGCAAATACTTTTCAGAGCGGAGAAGAACCTTCTAGCCTCAAATTTGTAATTTTTGCAGATTGAGAACTAAGAAAATTAATTTATAGACTTTGAGCGCCGTAGCGGAACCCCTAAAGCATTCAAAGAACGGAAATTTATGGCATTGGTTTTTCACCAAGAGGAAAAAATGAGCGGGTAGCGTTTGTATAATTCAAATTTATAATGGAAACCCTCAACAACATGCACTCCTCGCCATCTTTTTCACACACGCAGCAGTTATAAAAAACTGATGATTTAAAAGTGCAAAATGTGAAATTTAAAAAATCTTGCTGTCTGAATTGACTGGCAAAAATTACACCAAAATATTGCCCAATAATATGATTATTATCGTTACATATTTTATGAAGTTTAGTAAATATTAACTCATTCAATAAGGCTCAAAGTTCACAGTGATTAAGGCGTAACCAATTGTATGATATTTATTAATGCTGCTACATTCTTCTCATAAATATATTGGCACTTGTTTGGAATTCTTTAAAATTCAGAGATTTGAAAAATGCTTTTGAAGCCGAATTTTCTGCATCTACGAATGCAAACAAGTCTACTCCACTTTCTGCTATTGCTTTTGAAATTTCATTTACAACTATGCGTGCAAAGCCTTTTCTTCTGCATTTATCGCTTGTATAGAGCGAATTGATTTCACCAAATTCTCCTTGCAAAGCCAAGGAGACAAGTTCGTTATTTTTTCTTGAAAATAGACCAACTCCTCCATTCAATCTCAACCTTGTCATGAAGAGATTCATTGGTAGCTCTGGACGTTCCATATCTTGAGCTTGCCACAAAGATTGGATTTGAGGCCAGTGAGATTGGTTAAGTCTGTTCAAATAAAAGCCTTCGGGCACCCTGAAAACATTTAAAAAGAACACTAATAAAATTCAGCATTTTCTAATTTGTGGCTCCGGGGGAAAACCCTTTAGTTGCGGTCGAATGTCCGTTTTTTTACATGTTAATCAGATCGTTCATTAGGGAGGTCCAACAATTGTCCATGAAGTTTAACACGTACTGTATTTCCCATAAGAAAAAAATAAGTTTTTGTAAACGTTATTCACAATCCTCAATATTAGCTGAATCAAGTTGAAACTCATAATTTATCTTCAGAATCAGCCATAAAATACGAATAAACTATTATTTTTTAAATATCACTCGCATAAGTCTGTTTCATAGGGTCCAAAAAAAACCCAAAAGTGAAAAAATGGGTTTTGCGAGATTTTGGCACTAATTATGATTTTGTTTAGAATGTTAATTGTTTATAATACATAAAATACTACTTTGTACTGATAATTAGATGTTGACATACATTTTTAAAACATTTATTATTGATTTTAGTAATTTTCTCTTAGAAAAGAGTTAGAAAGTCGCAGTTTTTTCATAAAATTTATCCTTTTTGTCCAATTTCCGATAATAGTAAAGTAATACCTGAATAACGTTAACAAAAAAAAAAGGTTTAATAAATTTTGTTATTATTTTTAATAATATTTTCTTTGTATAAGGCTAGATATTGCTAAGTTTTCTGAAATTTGCAACTTTTTTCTCCACTTTTCACTTAAAGTAAGTTAAAATTCATTTTAGTTCAGAAAAAATAAAGGTTTAAATAAATGATTATTGTTTAGAAATGAAAGATGTTAAGGCTGTCGGTATACAGGTCCAAATAAACTTTTTTATTAAATAATGTTTACACGTTTCGCCCTTCGACGAAGGGCCTCTTCAGTAATCACAACTATGTAACTAGCCATATAAATTCAATGGAGAGAATCCGTGGTAACATTATGGAGCGAACCATGTCAAGTAAAAGAAAGTAAAATAAAATGAAGTAAAAGAAAGTAAAAATTAATTTGTTTAAAACACTCGTCAAAAGTAGTGATAGTTAAAAAAGTGTTAAAAAGATAGTGATCTGTTGACTTCCATGGTGGCCTTAAAAGAATATTATTATATTCAAAATAACATCTATTATTTGAATCTTTCACCTGGTCGACACTCACTAACATCAACTCATGATTGTTTATAGTTATCTTCTTAGATAAGTGCTAGAAAGTTGCGGATTTTTTCTGAAATTTTTGACCTTTTGTCCAATTTTAAATTAGAGTGGAGTGATAGTTATTTCAAGTTAACAAAAAAATTGTTGAAGCAATTCATTATTGTTGTTGATAATATTCTCTTTGCGTTATGGTAGAAAGTTACGGTTCTTTCTGAAATTTTTTACTATTCGTCTATTTTTCACCTGGAGTGACTTAATAATTATTCAAGTTGAAAAAAATAATTTTCTTATAGTAATTCTATGAAATTGCTTTTTTCTGTAATCTTCAGTTTTGCTTTGAAACTCAACAAGAATAATTTTTTTAATAGTATTTTACTTGTTTGGGTGACTTAGTTTTTCTCTTTTCTCCATATTTGGAAAAAATTGATTTAAACAAAAAAGCTATCTTACACAAGAGACAAAAGCAAAGAATCAAATATCTGGTAGTAATTCGAAGAGAGTATAATTATCAATAATAATATGGTTGAAAAATTATTTTTCTTAACACTAATTAGGTATTACATCACTATAATTGAAAATTGGACAAAAAGGGGGAGTCTTCTGAAAAAAGCGCGACTTTCTAACTCTATTCTATGAGAAAATTGCTATAGTCAATTATTGATTGTTGAAACAATTTATGCAAGCATTTAATTATTTGTATAGAGTAGTATTCTATGTATCAAAAATAATTTTTGTTAAAAAAACGCAAAAAAAGTCATAATTAGTGCCAAAAACTCGCAAAACCCATTTTTTTGCTTATGGGGTTTCTTTGAGCCCTATAAAACAGACTTACGAGGGTGATATTTGAGAAGTAACATTTTATTTGTATTCTGTGGCCAATTGTAAACATAAATGTTGAGTTTAAAATTTTTTTTTATACCATTAAGCCATTTCCTTTTCGGGGTAGGCGTGACACTACCCGATTCGGGTAGTGTTTCTAGGTGGATTATTTATTACTAATACTACTAGTGTGGTCTCACCACAACCACGACGGGCCAACAGCACCCAGTATTTCCAAACGGTTGCCCATCCAAGTACGAACCGCGCCCAACACTGCTTAACTTCAGCGATCTTACGAGAACTGGTGTTTTCAGCATGGTATCGCCGTTGGTTGAGTTTCAACTTGATCCAGCTAATATTGAGGATTCTGAATAAAATTTACAATAGCGTCTTTTTTTCTCATGGGAAATACGTCTTAAACTTCATGGGGCTTGCGCCATCTTTAAATATAATTTTTTTTTGAAAAAAATGGATTTATTTTTGTGTGGATTCGGACAATTCCGGTCGTTATTCATAAAAATTTAAAGAAAGAGAAATTAAAATGCATTTTCCGACAAGCCTTTATATATTCTTCTTTTGAACGAAATTTTTTTTTTTTTTTTTTTGAAATATGAATATATAGAATTGGCGATCATTCACGTCCATGTACTACTAGGTTTTCTGAGTTCAATAAAAACAAAAGAAACCTTGAGATAATTTCCATAGTCGGATGCCGCCTACTTGAACTTATTTTTATTGCTTACTTCATACGGGCTCAAATTTAGAGTTGTTGAGTTTTGTCGAATCGAAATCTGTATCAGTTTTCAATATCAAGTCAACTATATTAATTTTTTTCAAAAGCTTCAAATTTGAAATTGTTAAATTTCAAACGAAAACTTTCGAAATGGTTACATATTGTTTTTGTACATTCTCTCTAACCTTAAAATCTACAATTTTGAAATATTGAATTTGCCAGTTTTCAGCTTCGCATGTTTTGGTTTTAGCATTAAATATCTCATTTCCAATTTTTCTATTATAATTATTAAACGACTGCTGATTCAAAATTGTTTCAATTCAAGTAACACGGATGTAATTTGAAATTCTATGGTATTGAGGAGTATTTTATGTTAAGATTTTAAATAATTAGGCAGCGCACCCAAAACGCATGCGATAAATTTAGCCAATAGCTGATTATCCCGATAACTATAAACAATATAGATGTACTTCTGTTTCAAAAAATAGTCAACGCAAAACAAGAAAATGCCTGAATTTAATACTTTTTGCAGGATACGCATATAATATCGCAAGTTCATATGTTTAAGGTACAATCAGCGAAAGTAGTATAAAAACCAATCGCTTTTTTATTTCATACTAGAATATACTAGAATGTATTGAATTTTGGTGAATTAATTATTATTCAAACCGGTTTCATTATTTTTATCAAAGTAACGCATATATATCCTTCAGTTTTAAAAACACAATTCGGGCTTTAAGGGTGCCAAGAGCTTCGTTTGATAAATTAAAATTTCTGGTTGATATTTGATCACTTTTGAATCACTAAACATAAAGTATTAAGCAAATAAAATTAAGTTTCAAAGTCGCCCTTGAATTCTTTGAGAGTCAAAGTTTAGAAAAACCTTTAAGCGAAAATTTTTTATGTGGATAACCCTATTATAGAAACAGTGCGTTCTGTGGCGCCAAAAAGAGTGGCGACATCTACTCCGCGTTTTTAATATCCAGCCTAATTGAAATTCAATCATGCTGATGTTTTCATAAACTCGAAATGATCTTACCGAATGTTGCCAGCAGCGGATTCTTCTTTAGACTTGAACATAACGACTGTGGGTTCATTAGACTGTATCTCTATCCCCTTTGTGTGTTTTAAGGTCTCACTAATAGAGGAAACAGTGGAAATCATACGAGAATTAATGACCTGTTTGAATATAACACCTGCGCTCCATTGAATGAATTTAGTTTCTGTCACAGCCTTGTACAAAAGATGCTCGTAGCCCTCACGGGCAAAAACTATCACAAAGTAAGCTGAAAACTAAAAACTTATCTTAGAAATGGATATTATGAAAAAAATGGAAATAGATTACTGTTTATTTCCAGATTTTCTTTCCCAGTGACTACACAGATTAAGACATACATACAATCTAATTTTCATATAAAGATACTTACAGAAGATATCGCCACGAAAATTCCAGAATTATAATCTCCTCCGGGGCAATAAATTTCATGCTGCAAATTCGGTTCTTTAGACCTCCATTTAATGGCAGTTTGAACGAAATAGTAATGCTAAAATACATTTTTGTTCAGAACTTTCAATTAAAATTAGACAAATCATAAATATGTTATTTTCTACTTACTTCTAAGTAAACAGGCCAATCTTTTTTCAATGTTTCTGCAAGTAGTGGCCATTCTTCAAGTGCCAAGGGAAGCAAGATATCTTCAGCATGTGGGATCTGCGTTAATTTTTTTGTGGAGTTTAAAAAAATTGATGAATAATAGTATTAAGTATTAATTGAAAAAGTCTTTCAGATGGAATTTCCCTGATATGCAGTAAAAACCCCGTTTTCTGTTAGAACTGTTCTTTGAAAGAAATTTGTTGAGATTACATATGCACGACCAGTATATCATGATGAAGTAAATAGCAGCGTGCCCAGAGGCAGACTGAGGAAAGAATGGTTAGAATGTGTGAATGAGACCCTAAGTCAAAGAGACATAAGAATCCGTGGAAACACAAGAGCTTGTATGAGAAAATGCATGGACGTGAGAAAAGCTAAAGAGATATGCCAGGACAGAAGATTGTAGCCATAAGTAGTTTATAAGAAATGCATGATGACGAGTGACAGCGCAGTGAATGAACCTTGAAATAAATAACCTTGGATAATAATGCGCCCGAGTGGAGAACTTTACATTATGACTTTGTGAAGCTCTTCGCCAGAGGTGATCCCTAGGCTTTTCAAAATTAGGCAGTTTGTACATGAAAATGTATACTGATATTCGGAAGCAAATTTTTTCACCTGGTTCCGGCTTGACCCTCGAGGTAGGTGGGGAGATCTAGACGAAAATGTACTAGAATGTTCATTCGAACGTTGGCTGGCTGGTGAACCTAATTGGAATATCAAGTAAAAATTGATGAATTTTTAATTTTTGATATGGAAGAAAAATGTCCACTACATCGGTGTGAAGTCATATACAAGGGCATGTAGTCGGATAAATTCCTGACATTTTAGGCGAAGAATGATAGGTTTCCAATTTTCTGTGACCTTCCCACTAAATATAATTTAGTGAAATTTCACTGATTGGTAATGAAATTTCACTGACGCAATTAGACAGAAGTCAGTCACTAATGATTAGTAGAAGATTACTCATTCGATTTTTCCAAATATTTACTAATTCGGTAGTTCAAAACTACTTATTGCTTGATAACGATAAATTTTAATTTATTAGGTCATTGAATATTTATTAAAAGAAGTTTATAGAAAGAAGAAATGTAAAAAATAAAAATTGGAATATGAGAATGCGATTGTGTCACATTTTTGATTTTTTCGAGACAGTTACATGTTTACCTAAGTTTTTGAAAATATCAATAGGCTTAGCAACATAACGTAATTCTGAGTTATTGATCAAAGAGAAATACAATATTAATTAGCTACAGACTCACATTCTTACAACTAGGTTTTCGAGCGACTTAGGTATGAAGGACTGATACACGTCTGCTGAAGGCGCCACGTCAACGACACATAAGCAAATGCCTTGTCATTGATGATGCACATACACAAACCCAAAATAAAAGTGATTCATATGGACTGTTGTCAAATTTATTAGTCTGAATTCATTGGTCTGAATATATCCTTTCAGGAAGGAGGTCGCATCTGTCTCCTAAAAACTCTGAAAATATGAGGATTTCCAATTCGTAAATCATAATGGAGGAAAGTGGAGGTGAGTGGCAGGTGGAGTCAATTCCCTTATTTTGTCCACATCAGGAGATGGAAACTTCTAAGAAGCACCTTGCTTTAATCCCCAAGGATCAAGATTGCACACATTCACATTCACATTCTGACAAACGTAAATATTCGTCACATTTATTTTGCGTTTAAGTGTGCGTTCTCGTCACTAAGAAGACATTGTCTTGTGTTGTCGTTGCCGAAGTATCCCGAACTTGACTGATTGAAGCTGTTGGCGAATTACAACCTTGGATGGGAGATAAGATGAAAGTGATCGACAGCCAAGAGATCTGAAAGCCAGTAGAGTTGTTGTCTTGGATTTCAAGTGTATCCGTGGAACCAAAAAACAGTACCCAAAAGAATAGGGTTGCAGAGGACAAATATGAAATTCTTTTCAAAACCCAAAGAGCCCTGGATTTGTCTTCAGAAAAGGTGGAGGAGACAACTAGAAGTTAAAATGGACATTAGATGTCCCCCTTCCACAGTTCGGATTTGATTCAGATGAATCTTCACAAACACTAAATGAGTATCTGCTATCTTAAGCAGACATTCGTCAGCGTAACAAACGGCTTTTGACTTGATACAAGAACGTTGGGCGTACAAGGCGCAAGTTAGAGGATGAATTAGCAAGAGCGGATCAGTCATTCATGATAGTTCCGTGGAACACCTAGGGCAGCACTTTATGTCAGTGGCTATATTAACATTATTGGAGTATTATGGTTCTTTTCTAGAGATTTGGTGGAAATAAAAATTGAGCATTATTTAGGGAACAGGCGCCAACCTATGGTTATTTGCTCAGCGTACCTACCATTTGACGCTCAGGACCCACAATCTGAGGAATGGCGAAATCTGGTAGACAACTGCTGCATTAAAGGATGGTAATTGCTCATCAGATGTAATGCTAACGCACAGCTTTCTACTTGGGGTAGTAAGGACACCAATCGGAGGGGTGAGATTTTATTAGATTACCTCTTAACTACTGATATAGCTTTGTCGAATCTGGGTCATACACATACCTTCGTGACATCTAGCTGTCGCGAGGTGATTGACTTGACCTCATGTTCGATAAGTATTAGCGAAATGTTCAAGGGATAGAATGTATCTTCAGATACGTTCCTATCAGATCAAAAACAGGTATGCTTCTTCCTGTCAGTGGATAGACTCGAAGTTCAAAGGTATAGAAATCCTGAAGCAACTGAATGGGATACTTATAGGGAGGGTCTCAACAGTTTTCTGAGTGCTATACCGATCATAATTAGATTTATGGTAGAAATAGAATTTTCTGTCGACATCTTACGAACAGGTATGCACAAAGCGCATGAGGATAATTGTCCTCTCCATATTAAGAAAAGAGACAGGGATGCACCCTGGTGGAACCCGCGACCGAAGAACCTAAAAAAGGAGACTTGACGCCTTTTTACTAGGTTTAAAAAAATGGGAATTGGACAGATCAGCTTCACCTTGTTCATACTGAAAATAATAGAAAAATTAGTGGACTTTTACATCGGAGAGTAAATTCTATTGAAAAACCTCCACCATAAGAATCAATTTGACTGTCAATACGAAAAGGTGAAGTAGCATGCGCAGCGTTTCTATACATAGAGGGGGCATGTAGTACCACCCTAATTGAATACATATTCGGGTCTGCTGAAGCACACGGAGTTAGTGATACGGTAAAAAGATGGATGCACTTAATGTTGAAAAGCAAAACGGTACATACTTCGCCACATGTTAATGAAGTGAAGGCGATCCTGATAACAGGGAAGCGTGAGGGCACCCTTGTGGAACTTATGCAGTCAGAGTTCAACATAGTAGAACAATGGTGCTGGCCGTTTGTTGTTTGTTAACCCAGACTAGACGGAATTCATGTACTTCACCAGAAGAAGGTTTGATCCTAAATTAACCTGGAAACTCCATATCGACGCAATGATAAAAATGCTAAGATGGCTTCTTGGGCATCTGGATGCGCAAAAGGGTAAAACCGACCTGTAAACCCAGGATTGCTTACTGATCATATACAATGATAATCAGACACATAATAGCATGTGCATCAAAGGTCTGTCTGCCAAGATCTAGACTAATCAGTACTGTTGAGCAACTGGAAAGCTGCCAAAGGGTGTTCTACTTGGTGATCTTTATTACTATGAAAACAACATCAACAGCAGCTCTGGAGGTCATTATGGTTATCTATGGGCTAATAGTAGGAGTCAGCGCATGCTTTGCGAGGATCATATTCTCGCTATGAAAATTTGTGAGCGGGCTTATGAAAGTCTGCACATTTTTTCTGACAGTCAAGTAATACTTTAGGCTCCTATATCTGAAGACTAGTTTCAAATATGATCCCAGGCTAGTCTGATGTTGTCTTTACGATCGCCTTGATGTTGCTGGTAAAAACTGGGTCTGTTTGATCTGAACTTGCGGCAGTATCTTATACACATCGGCGACAGGAACCCTTGGTAAATGGCTCTCAAATGAGCATGAGAGATATTGGAAAAACACCAAAAAATTGTGCGTTCTAAGAATTTCATATCTGGTGCATGTACTAACAGAACTAATAAACTCTTCAACATGGAAAGAAGGCAGATTTATGTCTTAGTATGTCATGATTTTTCCACTGGAAGTGGTTTTACATCCCTTTAGAAGTAATCCAAAGAAAAATTAAATTCGCCTCTTGGCAAGTTTGAAAAAAAGTATTTTAAGTTTTGTATGCAATATTCTGAATATATTTTCGTATAAGTGTAGATGACAATATTTAGTAATATAATAAGTTAGTCATTATCACGCATTGTGAAATTACTAGTGCGTGAAAAGACATGGATTTTATCATTATAATAATAAATAATAATTTTCTGAAAAATAATACCGATGGAGCGCTTAGCCTAGTATGTAGGTGAAGGGATAAAGTTATGCGCGTGAACTACGTGTATATCTAGCATTATCTCCCAGCTACGTTGGTATTTGAAATTTTTGGATTATTTAAGAATTTTTGGTATTCGAAAATGAATTTCTTACCAAAATAATTGAATTTTCAACCAAAAAAAGGCAAGACCTAATATTGTCATCCACACTCATAATACACGAGCAGATATTAAGACTATTGTATACAAAACTTTACATAGGGTATACGTACCAGTAGTCGGACAAATAGCGTTACCCTCATATTTAAATTGTTGTAAGCATTTATTATTAACTTATTTCTAATAAAGATTCACATTTTCGGACTCTATATTTATTTATAAAATTATTTCTGCTATCTATTTTCAAGTCAAATTCCATCTTAATAGAAAAAAAGGTTGTCTGGAAAAAGTTACGAAAACACCGGTGGCTGGACAGTATTTTTATGTATAACAAATTCCTATTCAAAGGAAACAGGGTCAATAATATACTACTTTGGAATACTGAATGAAGAATGTTTGATCAAATATGTGTTTCAAATCAAATAATTGAAATTATTGGAAAAATTGAACAAAAATGTTGAATTGTATCTATTATAGGTGAGGGAGGTTAGAATTTCAAGACGATTGATGATTATATCACACTTGATCACAAATGATCACTCTTGAAAACAAACCTTCTTTACTATTGAAAATATTATTGATAGTTTTATTTCAATTCGTAATCAAAAATTCAGTTATTTTTCTACATCTATCAAAGTTTGGCAAGAAAATGGGATAAAAGTCAAATTGATTTATCTAAATCGCGGTGAGACAGGTTAAGATTCCAAGATAATGTTTACATTTTTATAATGTCGAATGGACAAACAAGTTCTGAAATAATAAATTTATCTGAAAGCAAGTAAATGATAAATTTTATATCAGAAAATTTATGACTACGTTTCATTTATCTCCTGATCTTAGTCATCCGAATTCAAGAGTTCTGCCAAAATGATGTTCACACTAGTGGTCGCTAAGGCTGTCCGATTTCTTGGTAAATGGAAAAATTCTGCATGTTAGTTCAGACAGATTGAGAATCTCTAAATAAACGATGCATAAAAATTGAATTTGCTAATGTTTTCGAAAACTTCAAGTCTCCCTCGCTGGAAAAATGCAGCTGTTTGAGTCAAAAACTTGACTGATGTTAGTCATTACTTTAAAATAAAAATGTTCTAATTTCTGACACAGGAAAAAGCACACATACCCACAATGGCGATAAAGGCTTATCGACTTAATAACAATTTTCATTGCCGTAAAATAAATGGAAGTTCAAACAATTTTTTCTCCCTACCCGTGTTACTAGAAAGTATGCAGATTACAAACATCTATTTACTTTTTATAATTATGTTTCATTGTAATATTCTTACTCTAAAATATACGAGACTGTCCGACCACTGATACGTGCCTGGAGACTGATAAACTTACCCTACAATGTTTTTTAGAACTTAGGAAGAGCCAATTTGATATTTCTTGGAAATTACTTCCAAAGGGTTGAGAAATCATTTCCATTAAAAAATGCATACGATACTCTATCTGAAATAGGCAGAGTGAGCGCGAATTTACTTGCCCAAGGAGTGGAAGTCAAATGACGCTTAATTGTGCCACGTACGCACGCGCGTGGGGCGACGTTATGAGTACAAAATCCACTCCGTAGTTTAATGCAGTCTTAAAATGAATTCTTTCCACATTTTTCTTTCACTTTTCTTTCACTTCTCACTCACTTCTTCCTCATAGCAGTCACTCAACGTGAGGCTCGTCGCGATACAATAAAGTGCTATTTTACTTCCGCTCCATGGGCAGGAAAAGAGCGATAATTCTGCCTATTTGGGCTGAAAACATGTTTAATCACACCGTGAGTAAAATTGTCTACTAGACACTGCTAGTCATTATTTTTCGCAACCCCTATAATGATAATAACAATAATAATAATAAAATAGTCGAAAGGCAGTTTACGAATTGCTTAGTACTCACCATTACTAAGGAATTGGCAAATACTCTTACTAATTGACTTTACTAAAATAAATTTGTTATTTTTCTACTATTCCATTGGTGAGATGCAAATATATTACTATTTCATTAGTTCGATATTCAAGTACTAATTCGAATAGTAAAATTTGCACTCACTTAGATTGACAGAGTTAGACGTGAATGAACTGGAGAAGAAATAATATTAACAGAAAATTCTGTAACGGTTGACATCCCGTTTCAATTAATTGAAATTATTCAACTACGACTGCTTTTCTTTAAATCTTAATTAGAATAATTCTGCTTATATCTGAAGAAATTATAATTCAATCACCATTACAGGAAGGTGAGCCATTACAGTTTAGTAAAAAAGAACTAATTCCATTAGTCGGAACATTTACTTTTAGTACTGGGAAACTCGAGGGAATCTTCAAAAATTTTCAGATATTTCGAGATTTTCCTATAGGATTTAAAATTCAATTCCGAAACTTTTCACATATCAATGAATAATTTTGTTAATTCTTCTATTTTAGGACATTTCCTAAGAAAGTTATGTTACTGGAATTTTTTCATTTTATTAAAAATACTTGTATGGCTCACCGAGATAATATGCGCATTATCTGATTCGATTCACATTATTTTGTATGCGCTTCTGCATGAACTTTACCTGGTAATGATGTACGATTTGTGCGATGAGAAGGCCTGGCAGGTACAGGCGACCTAGACCTGAAACTTGACCCGGACCCGGATGGGTCCCCGGACTGTATGCTTAATTCTGCAACAAGAAATAGATACATTTTTCTAATTATAAAGCTGCCGAATATAATACCATCAAATGGCTTTTTTATCAATTTTTTCAATCAAGTTGAAGATTCAGTATTTTTGAGCTTGTCGGTACACCTAGAATCCCTAAATCGACGCCTCCATTTAATATAAGTCTATGTGCTGACAGCGCCCTGTATGGTACTATGTGTTGTGTATAAGCATGAGGAATAGTGTTATACACGACGCTGTCAGCACATAGACTGATTAATTTTTTCATTATGTCAAATTGCTTTGTGCGTGTCCACGATTATTCAACAATATAAGAACTTTGTAAAACTGTGAAGTAGATCTAGGCAATTCATTCTCAATAGCGTTCATTTATGGTATTAAAAAGGAGGTGAGACAATAAGTTGATACATAAGTTAAAAACAACTAAAAATGCTCTTCTCAGAGCCGTCATCATTCAAAAAATAAATACTGGTATATTAATGATTATTCAGCCCGTCTTAATGCACGAAAATAAGAATCAAGGCTCTTCCGTGTTCGTCTGTGCGACGACGACGACTGAGGTGTAGAACGATACACTCACACACAGTCACATTAGGAACAAATAATTAAGTCAATTCGGAACATTCCGCCCACTTCATTTGGATGAAATGAACAATAAAGATGATACCATACACAGAAACGGAAACATGATAAGAATAAGAAAATCGATTTATAAACAAAAAAAATCACATCACTTCCTTCACTGCCTTTTGGCAGGAGACACACCTTCACTATTGGCCTTTCTAAAACACCACGTTTGGTGCGAAGAGTCACTACACGCACATGACCGTCAGATCCTGGATGTAGATCGATGATACGGCCTAAGGCCCATTTGGTGGTTTGGAAGATTCTCATCTCGAATGAGAGCTAGGTCACCAATCTCGATCGATGGACAGGTTGATCTCCATTTGGATCTGGGTTGCAGTTCCTTTAGGTAATCAGATGACCACCGGTGCCAAAAATGCTGCTGCATTTGCTGAACAAGCTGCCAACGAGTTAAGGGAGTGACAGGCATCTCAAGCAAATTCGGCTCCGGAATATTATTGAGAGGCTCTTCGATCAAAAAATGTCATGGAGTAAGCGCGCTGAGGTCTTCAGGGTCATCAGACATGGCTTGCAGAGGACAAGAATTTAAACAAGCCTTCAGTTGAGAAAGAAAGGTGCTCATTTCCTCGAAGGTCAAAGTTCTATCCCGGAGCACTCGTCGAATGTGGTGTTCAGAATACTTCACAGCTGCCTTCCAAAGTCTGTCGAAATGCGGTGCACCTGGTGGATTAAACCTCCACTCAGTGCCATCAGCAGCAAGCACTGACGCGACGAATTTTGATTGCTTTGAGGCTGATGTGAACATGGTTTGAAGGTTGGCGTCAGCACCAATGAAGTTGGTTCCCTGGCACTGCTGTCTCAAGGTTCCAAGCGTCAGCTGAACAGTTTCTCGTCTGGATTCAGAATAGATTTTTCCACACGACCTCCGACTTCTAGTAGTAGTAGCTGTTTGCAGAATAAAGTTCTAAGGGTCTCAACACTGATTTCATCGGATCTGATGGATGACGACGGTATAGCAGGAAGCTCAGTATCCAAGCTGTGCTTCGTAGAAGCTTCTCTAATGTGGTAAATTGATGAAGAAGGTCCCACAATACTGGAACGATGGTGGCCGTGTTTACTTGCACCCCTCGTAGATCCATATTCACTTTATTCTTCTTCTTTGACGGAGGTCGGACTGGCCAGATGGACGATGACGTTAAACAATCTAATCCTTTTCGCCAGAGTGAAAAAGAAGCTAAGTTCTTGGCAGGAATATTTCGCGATGCTCAATCAGCTGGATTACTCGCTGATGGTACATAATGCCAGTTTACTGAAGGAAGCGTCGTTTGAATTTCAGACACCCGATTTGCTATGAAGGTCTTCCATCTCGTGTGATGTCCTTTATTCCAGGCAAAAGTGTCAGTTGGATCGCTCCATAAATGTACAGGAACATCTAACACGAATGCCGGTTGCACATATTGCATCAAGTGACCCAACGGGACTGCTCCACATAGCTTAAGTCACGGTAAACACAACTGCTTCACGGGAGCCACTTTATATTTTGAAGCCGCGAGTGACAATTCAGATTCTCTAGAAGCCGCCATGACGAGAAGATAGAAAGCAGCGGCGTTAGATCTTTCCGAGCCATCACAGAAACCGTGCAGTTCATATGAACCGGAAGACGAACGAAATCCAATCCAACGAGGTATCACAATCCCTGAAAAATACCGAAGATTGTCGCGATATTCCAGCGATCGATTGTGATCATTCATCGGAAGGAGATCGTCCCAAGAAATCTTTGAGAGCCACAGCACTTAGAGGAAAATCTTGGCTGTAATAATCACTGGGCTCAACCAACCTAGGGAATCAAAAAGTTGAGCTATCTGGCTAAGAACTGATCGTTTTGTTACGACAGGCACACAAGGTGGGAGATCAACATCAAATGTGAAGACATCTCTCTTCGGATTCCAATTGATACCCAGCATTTGAACAGATAGTTGAGTTGGGAGAGACTTACGTTGCAATGATGTCTGATGTTTTTCTGGTATTTTCATTGATAATTCAGGATCATTTGACATTCACATTGGAAGGAGGAAACCGCCCACTTTAAATAGATAATGTCACTGATTCTGAAGAAGTATGGCTTTGTCCTTTTGTCATAGACGCACGCTTTTTTATGTACTGTTAGAAGGCCCAAGTCACAACTTTAGTGAGACAGCCTGAGAAGTTGTGCGAGAGATTCGGAAACAAGCGAAACTTCAGAACCGATATCAAGAAGAGCGCGCACCAACTCTGAAGTACCATTACTTGATGTGAATCGTAGACTAGCTGTAGGTAAAAGGCCCTTAGCCCGAGGTCTTATCACGTGATGTGCAAACAGATGATGTGTCGTTGATGACTACGATTCCTCATCTTCATTTGTTGATGATTATTTAATATGATTAAGCGCTAATGTATCCTGATGAAGCATGGTGTGCTGTTTCTCGTTACATATACGACACTTTCTCGATGAAGAACACTCGTTTCCTAAGTGCTGACGTGGACAATTGTGGCATAGTTTTTTCCTTGAAGCCAACTCCTTTCGTTGGACTGCAGTCAATGCTCCGAATTGTGGGCAGTTCATTAAGAGATTCTGCTGTCCACAGTGGTAGCACTTTCGACCTTGATCATCAATCTTGTCAGTAGTGACATGTGATGTAGCTGCGAAACCCTTTGTAAAACAACGATAACCCCTGTTCCGTTTCAATGCTTGAGAGTGCGCGGATGACCTTGAGCTTGAGGAATCTTTGGATGCTGAGGATGAAGCTAGAGCTCCTCTTGAATTTCTTTCAAGAACTTCCAACGTACAAACTCTGTTGCTGAGAAATGTACGCAAGGATTGGTAAGGCGGAGGCTCTGTTGAATCGCCAAGTGACGTTTCCCATTCGCGTCGAGTCTGATGATCCAAGCAATTGGTCAAAAAGAAAACTAGGAAGGGAGACCAGCTGTCAATCGAACAACCCAATGCTTTAAGAGCTTCCAAATTTTTTATCGCGGTATATTGACCAGTTGTTTGCGGCCTCTGCTGACAGAGACCATTAATTAAGTGACAATTAAAGTGACAATTAATTAGAATTCGCTTATTCTCATATCGATCAACCAACAACTTCCACGCGCACTTGTAATTGTCCTTTGTGACATGAATGTTTTTTAGTAACTGAGCCGGCTCACCGGATAGGTTTGTTTTTAAGTGGTGTAATTTCACGACATCCGCGTTGTCTGAATTTCCATCGATTAATGATTTGAATAAATCTGAGAAATTCGGCCACTCAGTGTAATTACCTAAAAATGCCGGCAAAGTTATTTTTAGAAACGATTTAGTTGAATTGGATGAAATATGAGGGGTGACATTGATTGATGACTCAGTAGCATCACGAGATGAGAGTGCATTGAATGCATCGAGATACAATCCTTTTGAAGTTTGGTACCACTCCTCAACTTGTGCTGACAAGTTATGATTGAAGTATTCCATATCCTTAGTAAGTACGGATTTTAATAATTCCACATGTTGGGACTGAAATTTTACGAAATTCGCTTCCGAAGTTTGTAACTGTGCTGTCAACAAACCACGCGGATGAGGAGTTCGAACGCCTTGAAACGATTCCTTAATACGATTAGCAAGTTTCAATTGCACGAGAAGGAACATTTCCACCTGCTGTGATGACATTTTGACGATAATGCAAAACACAAAAGAAAATTACAGAAAAACTCACGAAATTCTTGGAGTATCCAGTCGACGTCTCGAAAGTTTCATTATCGATTTAAGTAATCGATTCGTATATTTGTGGAAATAAAGTTTAAACTATTAGTCTGGAAGACATCCTTTTCATTAGGCTCTATCCTAAGTTTCTGAATTACGTATTACGCCTTTTGGTTAAAAATTGATCTCTGTGATTGAAAATTAGTTTTTCATTGGAAATGCTTTTTTATTAATGAAAGTTAACCTATGCTATTTAATTTTTACGTTATTATCACAGAGAGTATTATATTTGTGTACCCCCCCCCCCCCCCCGCCTTAGTTTTTGTCAGATGTCCACGTTTTGAGACTTTCTGAACCCGAAAAACAGGTTTTCGATCATGTGTCTGTGTTTATGTCTGTGTGTCTGTAGATTTATAGTCTGTCAGCACGATAACTTTCAGAAGAATTAGGAGATTGGATTGGACAGCCATTTCAGGAAAAAAGTTAGAACATATCAAAATTTTTTGAGACCACTTAATTTCGATAATAAGCAATTTACCGGAGTTTTAGCATTTAAAAAATTATGAAACAAAAAAACGGAAATTGTAAGTTGAAGCTAAACAGCGCACGATATGGAAAAAATCAGGAGAAGAAAAACACTGATTCTTGAACACCCTATAAGATTTTCATTACAACTTTTTGAATTTTCTTGAAAAATCGAAAACTCCAATTTTGATCGCGCAATAAAATAATAAAAAAGAAAAAATTCCATTTTGCGGGCTAACTATACTACGTACGAAGAAAGATGAATCAATAAAAATTATGCATTCAAAAAGATCTAAAAATTTGTTGGTAATCTCTTCTTGATAGAAAGCATAGTTTTTGTTTGAATTCGTAAATAACAGCATTCGAAAATCAAAAATTGAATTTTTGGACGACCGACACAAGCGACGAAGAAAAACTGTGAAACAAATGTTGTGCGCCGAAGAGAGACCTATACATTTCTCATGAATTATTATCTGATAGGATGCGTGGTTTCCGCTTTAATCGCAAAAAACAATATTAGAAATTGAAAAATTTAATTTTTGGACAAACGGCACAAACTATGAAAGAAATTAATTAATAAAAGTTGCTTATTCGAAAATGAGCGACAAATTGGTCATCATTAATTTTTTGATAGATCGCGTAATTTTTGTTTAAATCGTAAAAAATAACAGTAAAAATGAAAAAATTAAATTTTCTGGAAAACGACACAAGGTACGAAAAAGAAATTGATAAACAAAAGTTGTTCACCCAGAGAGGGTCTGAAAATCTGTTATTGGTCATTTTTAGATGTAGCAAGTCAATTTTCTTTCAATCGTAAAAAACAAGATTAAAAATAAAAAAATTACCTTTTGGAAAAACGACCTAAGAGACGACATAAAAATGAAAAGACAAAAGTTGTTCAACCAAAAAAAAAAAAATTTGTTATAAACTCTTGCTATAAAACTTTGTTGAAAGAAAATACCTATTTGGTAATAGAACACAAGCTTAAATAACTTTTTATTTAACAAAATTTTTCGCGTAAGTTATATCTACAAATTTTCTCAAGACAACTCTACGCTAGGATGCGTAGTCTCAGTTTAAATTGTAACAAATAACAATGAATATAAACAAAAATAAACTCATGGAAGAACGACGCAAGTTGCAATAAAATGTTTCATAACAAACTTGTTTTTTTTTTCTTATAGTATGCGCACTTTTTTTCAATCATGAAAACAAGACAATGCAAATAAGTATGTTTGAAATGGTACATTTTTCAGGGTGGCTGAGAACAAAATTTGATGCAAAATAAGAAATTAATTTAAAATTAATTATGATAAATAGAACTTTCAGCTTATTTTGCAATATCTGAATGAGCAAGTCCAGGCCGAGGTACACTGATAAATTTTTATATACGTTTGATATAAAAGTGTTGAACGTAATGCAGAAAAGTTCAGAATTTGGACAGAATCGAGTGCAAAGCACGAGATACGTGATGAGAATGTGTATTTTAAAGCCGAAGGAGCTTTAAAAAAAGAGAATTCACAATTACCAAATAACAGGTTTCGATGCTTTGACCCTTAATTTTAAAAAGTCTGTACATAAATGTGGGGGAAATAGAAAGACCGTGCGCGTAGCATGAGGTAAATGAAGTATTGAGCGCGAAGCTCGGGATAAATATATTATCGAGCGCAAAGAGCGAGGACCAACAGTCGCGCACATTAAATGTTTGTCTTCCACTCGTGCTCAAATTTACAGTTTTTGGAATTTCTTTACGAAATTTAGAGACAATATTCCTTATAGTATTTTTTATGACAGAGATGGAATCTCTAATCTTCATTTATAAGAATATTAAAAATTATTTTTTAAGCCATTGAATAATTCGTTTCGCAGAATCTTTGTGCGTTCAAAGTTTGGTGTTTACAGTTTTTTTTACTCATACATTTAATTCAGAAGAGCCTTTGCAGGAAACTTCTCTACACTTTTACAAATATTTTTTTTACATAAAGTTTTGATTTGCTCAAACTTTCCTTGATAAAAGAAACACTCTAACATTTTGTGAGACGAATTATGTAATAGCTTAGCGAACAATGTTTTATATTATTGCAAATAAAAATGAAGAGTTTGACCTCTGTCATAACTAGAATACCGTGCGAAATATTTCCTCTAAAGTTTATGAAGAAACTCAAAAATCTGGGGATTCGAGCATGAGTTGCAGACAAAAAATGAATTGAAAATTGACTTTCAAGAAAATGATGAATCGCTAAGCTTTTGAAGCGACGAGATGAATAAAAACAAAGTAATTTTCGAGAAATTGGTTCAATTTGAAACCAATTGGTGAGTATTATATGGTTCATGCAAGTGGTTCACTAGATATCACAGTATATATTTTCTGTAAAGATTAATCAATATAAATACTGAGTACGTAGAGAAACGGTAATTCATATTTGAATCCTCGATCTGTATTTGGTTCCGCTGCCTTGGTTGATTTTTCAACCAAAAAAGATGAATTCTTAATAAAACACCGGACCGCTATGTTCTGATTCAACTCATACTTATTTAGGGCAAACTCGGGTAGAGTTTTAAATAAAAATAGCAATAAGGATAGTATGCGGATTAAATCAACAAATTGTAATTTTCAGAAACCTGAAAATTATGCTGAAAGTTATATAGATATGAGATAACGATAATTATTGTTATTATATTCACCAATGGAATTGTAGATGACCACGAAGGTGAAGACCAGATTAGAGCTGATCTTCATTTCTCCAGATTAGGAAAAAAATGATTACAGTATTATTGAAGAGTTTCCTTAACATTAGAAGTAATGAATATTGTGGTGCTTTATTCGGGTATATATACTACATACCAGGCCTCTCCAGGGAGGAGAAATTTCAGGAGTTTTACTCACGGAACAGATGAAGAGTCGTAGTGGTGGAAACGCTACAACGTTTGCGCATGAGGGAGGAGAATCATTTTGTTGGGAGATTTCCCTTACCTTTTTTAGCTACAGATAGCTTTATTTATTCTTCTTATTGGTTCACGTTTTGTAAACTTGGTTGAAGGCTCGAACGTCTCCACAAATCCTTTCTTCACGGAAAAAATGTATGATGGGCTGCGTAAAAGATCCAACATTCGTTGGCTCTTTGGAACTACCCGAAGGAACGTGCTTATTCATTATTTTATTGATTATAGGCACCAAGCTTATCTTGTTAAATTCAAGATATGAAGATTGCACTGTTTTTCAATATTTTATGAGGAATTTCATAAGATTTTAATAGGATTGGAAATATTGCATGGGATTTTAGGTATTCCAATAGATTTGAAGGATTTGCGTGAGATTTGGGAGGATTTCTTGTTGAAGCATTCACTGAAAAAGAGATGTTAAAGCACTTGATATATTTCGAGGGGATTTGAGGACGTTTTTATGAGATTTCATAACTACCCGGAAGTGTTGATGAGACACGTTTCGAAACTGCAAAGAAGGGCTCCCAGGCGGAAATATTATATATAGTTCATATATAGTGTGAAGTATTATATATAATATTCATTTGTTTTATATAAAAAATGTATAAATCAAATGAATATTATATATAATACTTCTCACTATATACAAACTATATATAATATTTCCGCCTGGGCTTATGAAGCTCACTTAGCTGTAGGCGCGCGGATCATTAAGATAAATATAGTAATTAAAATAAATAATTTTTCTAAACTAAAAACTTCAAATGACGTTCTTTCAATTTACATTTCAAATAAGAATCTCAAGTTAAATTAAAATCAAATTTAAAATTCTACTCAACGTCCAATACTGAAATTAATGGATAGAGTTCCTGAAAATAAAACAAGAATGCAAGGATCAAATTTAAACAACGACCACAAGAGGCTCTATTGCAATTCTTAAATGCGGCTACGAAATAATATGGACGTATTCACTATGGGTGTATTTATTTGTGCTCATTTTATGAGCATTCTGCTTCCTCATAAGTATCAAATGAATTTGCTTCCTCATAGAGGGAGATTTTCTCTAACAATAGAAAAAAATGGACACTTTCAATATTTTGTAAGCTGATGTTTCTGTCTTTCCGAAAATTTTATTTTCAGAAAATCACGAGCCCACCAAAATGTCTAATCATGTGTTCTGTTACAATGAACAACATTTAACCTATGGTAGTTTTATATTTCGAATTGAAACCTCATAGAAATAATGTAACTTTTCTGAAAACTTACTGAGTAGCTATTGATTAATCAATAATGGTCTTCGAGCGTTCGTCAAAAGATCAATCCACGCGACTCGAAGACGCAAACAATTACACTAAATGCAGTACTGCTATATTCCCAATATAAAAAAATCCTTTCATAAACAAGGAAACTAATTTTGTTGCAAATTTTCAAAATGATATTGATAGGTTATGATAGATCATGAAAACTTCTTAATTTTAGCAATCGATGCGTCTCGGAGACGCGAACAAATATATTATATACATTATAGTTGTATTTGCAATATTAAAAAAGTTCTCCTTATATCAACAAGATAAGCAACATATTCTTTCAATTTATAAATCGGTATTGCTAGATCATAAGAGGTTAGAGAAGGTTCGTCAATAGGTCATTCGACGTGTCTTGAAGACGCAAACAAACGCATCAGATACAGTACGGTGGTACTCATAATATGAACGAAGTTTTTCCCATACAAACAGAATACACACATTTTTTTAAACTTCATATATCGGTAATGGTCGGTCATAAGAGGTTCACCAATAGGTCAATCGATTCGTCCCAAGGACGCAAACAAATTTTTTTTTTTATTTCAAATATAAAAGAAAAATTTCTCATATGTTTTAATCCATTTTTTGAAACTCCATAAATCGGTACTGGTAAGTTATAATAGTTTCAACAATAGGTCTATCAATGAGTCTCAGAAACGCGAACAAATACTCTAGATATCGTATTCTTGTATTTTGAATGTCAAAATAGTCTTTCTTATATAAACAGGGTAACATTTTTATTTTTTAATCTCTAAACGCAAAAAATACTACTTCTGAATGGTCGATCTAGCTCAAAATGCTATCAGACCTGAACATCAATCGAAGCTACACTTCATACAAATTTCATGATTGTAGCTCTTTTACTTTCCGAGATACGATGAACAGAATAAAGTTACACACACACGAACATTTTTTCAAAATTTTATTTTCGAGCTCCTGGGGTCGGAGTAAATCGAAAAATGTCAGAAAGGTATATTTGAGAATTTAGCTCATCACAAACCTCCCTCTATGAGGAAAAAAACAAAAAAATCGTTTCTTTGGTCGAAAATAAATAAAAAAAACATCCTGTGCATCCTAAACTACGACCCAAGATAGATTTTATGTGTAAACATCTTCGGTAAACTTTAACTGAAATTGAAATCTTACACAAAGCAAATAATAACTCAAGCGCATGTAGGACTATAAAAATGTATTTTCTCTTATATGTAATGTCGTGCAAAAGTTTCTGGACATCTATTTTCCAATAGGTTGAACAAGTACCCTAGTTTAAATAATAATAAACTGTAGGTTTCCTCTCAATTATTCCATAAAAGGTGATCAAAGTACCTGTTTTATGGGCTCAAATGAAAGCCAGTATGTGTTAATTTTATTAGAAGTTCATTGTTGAAAAAAACGTCCAATGTTAATGTTTCCGGAAAATATCAATAAATTCGGAGATAACCAATTTTTTATTGTTTTTGGGCTAATTTTGTAAATAATTTTCTTCAAGTCTGTTAGAATACTGTTCTATTAACTTTTTTAATCCAGTTATGAAAACCTAACTTTATATCAATATTGATAAGTTCTTCCAATTAAGCTTAGGTTTTGATTGCATCGAAGGAAAAATTCTATAAATATCTTATTATATGTTACTAAAATAATTAAGAAAATTATTTTTAAAACTAGTGCAAAGGGATTAAAAAATATTAATTGATTTCTTATTCATTCAGATTTTTCGGAAACATTAAAATTTGTATTTTTTTTATGAACTTCTAATAAAATTAATATATTGCTTTCAATTTAGGACCATTAGGCGTATAATTGTATCAGGTTTCAGGGTTGAATATTTTCAAAACTAGAGTGCTTTCATAAAGTATTGAAAAAGATAGGTCTAGAAACTTTTGCATAGTAGTGTATTACATTCTCTTATAAACTATCCATTGTAGATATTTTCTGTTTAGGTAAAATTAAAATCTATCATTTATATCCCGAAAAAAATAATTTTCCAAAATTTTAAGAAAAATATAATTCTTAAACAAATAATAATTGTTTGAATAATTAAAAATTATTAACAAAATACTTGAAAACTCGTGCTTTAACAATTGAAAATAATACTTGTTGAAAAAATCCAAAGAATACCATTTTTAATATGAATTTAATAGACAACTGCTATTTTGCAGTTTTTGGACCATTTTCCAAGCACAATAACAATGGCTTGAGAGGGGAGTGGGGAGTCAAAATTAAAACTTACTGGGTGAAAATTATTCTTTCAATATACGTTAAGAGGTTTTAATACTTTAATTAACAAAAATTTTATAAGAAGTAGCTCTTTTTTTCCATTTTTTTGAAAATCAAGCTTTTCCCATTTAAAACCCCATGTTAATTTCAAAGGCTCGGGGCACGGGTTAACTTTGACAAAAATAGAAAACAAGAAAAATGTTGAGTTGATAAACTGTAAATATAAATTAAGTATTTTTTTTTTAAATTGACTTATAGTTCGACTCTTAACAATAGAATAATAATAAAATTGATTTTATAAGACGATTATGAATCTTATCATAATTAAATAACTTATAGATTTTTACGTTAAAAATTGAACTATTTCAATTCGAAAGCCCTAGTAATTAATGAAATGTTTGCATCCGATTGAAACTCTAAAATATTTTTTCCATTTTCAAAAACATTTTGATTAATATATTCAGAACTAAATACTTTTATTCAATTTCAAATCCTATTGAAATATTATTGCATTCTAAAATATTCCATTTTTTAAGCATTCAGTTTGAAAATTTTCAATGAAAAAATGTTTCTTTCAATATTTAACAATATTTGACTGTTTATTCAAAATGGAACATTATAAATCAAACATTTAAAAATAAACTAAATAAAATTGAATCATTTAAAATAAATAATTTGCAAATGACATTTTTCAATTTAGATTTTCCAAGGAACAACTTATAATCACTAAATTGTACTGTTTTTAAGTTAAAATTGTTTGAAAATTATATGATTTTGAACACTTACAAATTTCTCTGAAAGAACTCTGGACACGCTTTGAGATTCGCTATATCTGTTATAATAAATTTAAAATAAGAAAGTAAAAATGAAATATTCAAGAATAAACAAATTGAAATTGAATTATTTAGAATAAAATAAGCTGATTACGAATTTTGTATTCTTCTTTGAAAATTCAAAGATGGCGAATCCAATATGGCTGCCGAAATGTGTGAAAATCATTCTATGTCATAAAAGTTGGAGTTGCATATGCAATAAAGGGTTTTCGGGGTCGCTGATATCTGATTCAAGCTGCCATACATTTTGTAGTGCTACTAAAAGTATCCAGGAGATATAGCATTGATTTAACTGTTTATGTGCCGTCGGCATTAGCGTTACCCAATGTGCACCACGAGGAGGTTGCGCAATCGAGCTTGTACATCACTTGGCCCTGAAAAGGGCCGTTTAATATATTTGCAGTTTCTTATCTGATTTTTTTACTTGTCTTTGTACATTGACTATTTTATTCCATAGTTTTTCTTTGAAACATAAGACGATCACAAACATTGTCATTTGCTTCTGAATTCCATGCAGTTCTAGAACAGAAATTATTTATTGAAGCTGAGTGGCATTATTTTACAACTGCTCATGGTAAGAGTGCGTACGATGGTCTTGGTGCAAACACTAAAAGAGAACCTTACAGAGCCCAATACGTACTTTAATGAAATAAAATGATTTTTACACTTTTCAGCAGCCATCATGGATTCGCCATTCTGGAATTATTAAGAAGTAATACAAAATTTGTAATCAGCGACCACGAAAACACTTTATTGCATACCCAACTCGTACTTTTATGACACAAAATGATTTTTACACATTCCAGCGGCCATCTTGGATTCGCCATGTTGAAATTTTCAAAACAGATAGAAAATTCGTAATCAGCGACCCCAAAAAATCAATATAATCAAAAATAAGAGATTAAATTCAGAAGTTTTTTTCTTGTGGCGGCCATTGTTGGTTCGACATTTTTAAAATTATAAAGTACCATACGGCACTAAAAAGCAGAAGCTTTTACGAAAATTTTAAGCCCTATAGGGTCCATCTATCTCAAGAATTAAAGTGTGAGGAGGGGGTGGCTGATTTCACGGAGAATGCCCCATATATATTACTATTATTATTATTATTATTATTATATGAGTTGGTGTTTCTTTGTATGGGCTTCAGGGTCCAGTAATCAAAAAACGGTGTTTTCTAAATCAGACGTTTCGACTGATGTGGGAGTCCTCTTCAGTGATTTATTTCTTATCGAATTTGTAAGAAAATCATCACACCACTATTGAACTACTGAAATTCGTTGCCGAACACTGCAATTGAATGTAATTTAATTTTGCGTCGTTTTTTTGAAAAGCACATCTTTTGTAATGGAAGTGACTAGTTGCTCTTGTCACTATTGGAACCAGAGTGTCAATACAATTTCCCATTATGAATTATTATTATATTTTTATATATTTTTAAACAGTAAATGAAGAGGTACACATTAATTATATATATATATATACCCCTTCATTGATTGTTTTAAAAAAATATATAAAATATAATATATATGTATATTATATATTATATATTATATATATAATACATATAATAGGCATGCCATTAGTGATTGAGGAATGTATTGGGTTATTACGTTGAAACAAAACAGTTACCATAATTCAATTTTTCAATTTGAAAAAAGAATTGAACAAAAACCAGCTTGCTATCAGAGACTATAACTTCTGTTCTATGAAAGCTAGAATAAATTTTTTTCCTCTGTTTTGAAGATAATTTATTCCTCTTTAATTTATTTCCACACAACTTTCATGTAGTATGTACAGGGGATGAGATATTGTGCAAAAAGAAAAAGATATAAAGTTTTTTTTCAATGAAAAATCTGTTTGAGAGGTCATAACTTCTGAAACGTTCATACTAGAACATTCTATTTTTTTTTAATTCTTTAGAAGTTTTTGGACTTTCTTTTTGTATGTTAGAATTTTAACAAAAAATGGGCCAGAATTGTGAAATGTTGAAAAAACTGATGTCTTCCACATATTTTTCAAAATCTAAAAGGGATCGGAAAGTCCATCAATATTAATGACACAGGAACTTATTTTGCGCGCAAAATTGAAGGTTTTTAGTGCAGAAAACGTTACTTATTACTTGTTCCTTTCGAAAAAAATCACATAAATTGATAAAAAAACAACAAATATCGAGTTATTTGAAAAGGGGGCTTAATGATTTTTTTCATATTCTGCAAAAATACTCAGGAGGCATCCCCAAAACATAATTTTTGAGGTACAAATTTTAGCCTGCTCATTTAAGTGAAACTTGGTTCTGAGGAGGCGTGTATAGAAGAAGCTTTTTGTTGGTAGCAATTTCGAAAAAAATTTTAATTATTTACTTAAACGTTCCTCAATCTGAAATGTCTAAACAATGTTCTAACTAATTGTCGGGGTATATGTGTGTTGATGTAACACTCTCTTATAAAGACGATAACTTGAAGAAAGTTGCAAACGAATGTATCAAATACAGAGGGCTCAGTTTCAGAGCTAATATCTCAAAACTGACCTAAGGATTAACTAAAAATATCTATTATCTTTTTTGAGCACTCAATAATAATTTCAAGATGCGGGTTTAATGGTGAAACTTTTTTCATTACCATAATTCAACTTGATGCAAGAATAAAAAAGAATCGTTGATTTGAAACGTATCGATTTAACTGTAATATTAATACATTTCATCAAAAAATAAGGACGTTGCGTTTATTTATAGTATTTCAATAATCTGTTTTTTATAGTTGAGATTTTTTTATTAACAGTTGAAAAAAGTAAATTTCCATCCAAAAATAAAACGGAAAAGAGGAATTTTTAACAAAATACATGAACTATATATATTGCAGTTTCAAAAGATTGTTTTTTAAATTCAGGGCTTCAAACTTAAAGGGAAAGTTAGAGTTTTCTAGTTGCGAAAAAGCAGAAAAAAATTCCGTCCTTTAGAATAAAAAAATTGTTTGAATGAGCTGATAACGTGAATGATGTTATATTCTACAAACAGTATTCATATTCTTGTCACACTTTTCTTAATAAACATTACAGTTTCTCATAATTGTACTGAAATTGAAAATATCAAGTTGATTTAGTTATTTTCTATATTATCTAAATCTAAATCAATGGTTTTACTATAATTACTATTGAAATTTTTCGAATTCATTCAGAGAAAAGTAAGCCACTAAAGATAAGTGGAAAATTGATAATTCAATTATGTAGTAAAAATGTTTACTAATTCGATAGTGGACAACTGCTTTTGTGAATATATATTCATTTATGTAGAATTCAATACATCATCTGAAAGAAGGTTATAAAAATGGAAGACGTGACAAATAGAAAAGTTTGATAAAAGAACTCAATTATGTAAAATCACCATCTTTATTGAAACAAGCAGATTGGAATATTGTCAAGCTTGTAAATAGCCTACGTAATCTTTTCTCACGTAACGTGCTTACAAATTTTATTGCGTTGAAATTAAACGATTAAAATTACTTACACACTTTACGTATTTTACTTTTCACAGAATTACTACGAAATTTTTGAGAAAAATTACTTAAGAATCAGGTATTTTGACGAAAATTTAGTCATTTTTTAGCTTTATCTGAAAAATTAATCATTTGTCCCGCTTCATGCAAATGATTATAAAAAAAATTTAGTCAATTAGTGTAATTATCCCTTTATTCTCAGTCTAGAATGGTATACTCAAATAATTAATCATTCGGAAACCGTGATCTATAATTTTCTCAAAATTGTGCATAATTTGAAATCTTTAAATTGGTCCATAGTACATTTTCTGCAATTTTTTACCCGATCTTGGTCAGTTTAAAATACTTATTTGAATTTATTTTATAAACTTAGTGTTTTACTATTTTCATTTGAATTATTGTTTTTAGTCCATAAATTATCATTATTCCAATTTTTTCATAGCAGGCCTTTTCCACTAATCCCATGGTTTACCTTGTTTCTCGTTTTCACTTTTAAATTTGAACTGAATTAATAGAAGCCTATAAAAGATATGACTTTCATTAGTAGAAATGGTTTCTGGAAAACCTGACTTTTTTTACTATTTGACCACATTTTTTACAGTTTCTGCTCATATGAGTAAGGCAGTAAGTAGCTTTATGAGAGCGAAACCACTTTTGAGGAATGAAAAATTTTTTCCTTATAATATATTTTTTTTATTTTCCCCCTAACGATGCAGATACCACAAAAGATAAACACGTATTTTTATAATACTTTTTTAGATGTGCAAACTTTTATGGTAACATTCCTTCTAGCATACCTATCGCTTTTTGCAAAGAAATGAGGAAATTCCATTTCAGTTGGATTTTTTAGAAAGATTTTCAGTACAAAGCAATCAGGATCTGGAAAGAAATCTGGAATATCTCAGTTGTGTTAAAATTTAGAGGTTTAGGTTAGAGGCATAGCTTTGTAGAAAGTGGTATTTTTCACAATTCGGAAACGTACATTGATTTAAAATGGATTCGGTCGAATATTAAATTTTCTGTTTTTGAGAGTTTTGTCCTACAGTTTCTTTCTATAAACAGAATATAGTCTAAATAGTCTAAATATTTGTCGATTATACTGTGACAAAACCTGGACCATTTTTAATAAAACGTTACAAATGCATAACGAATTTTCAAAGATCGTCTAACAGTGTACAGCCCACTATTAAGAGCATGCGAAAAACAATGTCATAAAGATATACTACGTAATATATTGAATAAAGAGTAACATATTCTTGTTAGCTTAAGAATTTCGACATAAATTGCCGTGCTCAACCTTGAAAACACGTGCCGTACCAAGTTTGATTTAGCTTTTTAAAAATGATTTGATCGACAGATAATTTTTAACAAAAGTATATAAAATGTCCAGGATTTCGCAAGAAAGAATTCAGATAAAGCGATTCCCATGAAAAATGTATTGCTCTAGCGTAGAATATTTTTGTTTCAGATTAATATTTTTCAATGTTGAATAAAAGCTTTTCATACCATTAGAGTGTAACATCCTTAATTAATCATAAAAATGTTGAATGGATTTTTCAGGATTGATATTATTCTACGCCGTCAAAAACGAAATAATATATAACTATAATATTCAAATACTATATGCGATTAAAAAGTAAGGCATGGGACAAAAATATATGCAATAAGGCACGTAATGAAGAATTATTTCATTTATCACATCAATATCTGAGATTAGAGACTAAAAACGTCGAATTAATTATAGTTTACAGCTATTAGTCGAAAAATTATCACATAACATTTTGAATCTTTTGTTCGCAAAAGAAATTATTTAAAATTTCTTTTAATTGACTTGATGATTTTATTTAGGGCCACCATACCTACGAACACGTTCTTCGCGGTCCTCAGATGTGTGAAAAATTATAGTTCAATGTTGTAGTAAATAATTTACATGATTATTAGCAATTTCTGTTGGGGCCATGTTTTTAACAGTATCGTTATTTTCCGCGTGTAATTTTAGTTTTGAACCATTTTCCTAACCACTTTCTACTGCAACAATGAACTCAGCGTTTTCTCGCTGTCATATTACATAACCACGATCAGGAAACACCAACTGGTCACATCAGCGCGTTATTTCATGAAATTTTTCTTTTTTCAATGTTTTTCCTTTCTAATAACCTTTTTCCAATTAGTATAAACCGTCCTTAGTAAATTTATTCCTTTGTACCAAGAAATAAGTTGCTTTTCACTATTGAATTAGAAAATACTTCGACTAATCGAATTGGAATTTTCTTTTATCCTTTTGTGGCTTACTTTTCGCTGATCGAATATGTACAATTTTACAATTGAGCCGCTGGATAGTGTAAGGGCATATAAAACTCACATGGCCGTTCCGTTTGACCCTTGTTGACTATAAAAACGATTTTGAAAATTAAATTTTTGAAACATATGGCTTTGTAGGAAGTCTATAAGCCATATGTTTCAAAAATTTATTTTCAAAATCAATTTTATAGACAACAGGGGTCGACCGGAACGGCCATGTGAATTTTATATGCCCTTACACTATCCAGCGGCTCAATTGTTGGTAGAGGATCCGTATTTGAACTATGACTCACAAGGTTAATAATTTTATGAAGCGAATGAGGTCTTCTTAAAATTGCATCAACTTTCCAGACAAATTTGAACGACCGTTTTAAATATTTGGAAGAGAGTTAATAACTGAAACAATGCATAATTATTATTTTAGGAATTGAAATTAAAAGAACTACCTTGAACTTTCAAACTGCGATTCGGATTCAGCGATTGAAAATACGTGAGAATTGACTATTCTGGTCCATTCGAACTTCTAAGATTAAATATTTTTCATCAACTCAGGCCTCAACTTATTTTTTTCTTATACATTAAGTACG
>CAKNXH010064518.1:138489-153197 GCA_932178445.1 Andricus quercusramuli | reverse complement strand
ATTACACCGTCCTGGCATGCGAAAATAAAGCCCTCTGTACCTGAATTCAGCCCTGATGATTTGAGGAAAGCAAGAGTTTGCTCCTTTAACAAGGACTGTTTTTCTACATTTCTGTGAAAGTTTCCGTGCATATGCTTGTCGAGTAGCTCTTGGTGAAATTTTCTAACCTCTGCTTTCTTTACTTCGGCTTTTAGACGTGAAGCATCTAGATGGAGTAATGCACTTTCCTCACTTCTGATGTTGAAATTCAGGCCAAGGGCCTCGGCAGCTTGCTCCGCGGCTTTGTAAAGGAACGCTCCTTCGCCAATCATCTCGTGGTTTCTCACCATCTTTAGGAGAGGACCTCTGCCATACGCAACTATGTAAGCTGTACTTAAAACAATTCGGTTATGAAGACATTGGAGATTTAGAAGTCCGTGTCCGCCTTGACGGCGTAAAATGTATAATCGTGGAACTGACGAATTGATATGCAAGCTTTTATGCATATGCATGATCTTACGCGTGGTGACATCCAGGGCCTTAAGCTCGTTCTTCATCCATTGAACCACCCCAAATGAGTAGAGTAGAACCGGGACGGCAAGCATGTTAGTCGCAGATACCTTGTTCAACGCCGACAGATTGGAAGACCAAATCTGTCTAAGAAGATGCTTGTATCTGCTTCGGAGAGACTCCTTCACTGGTGTTACGTCCTGAATGCGGCTTTGAGGCACGCCCAGGTATGTATAGGTCTCTCCAGTGTTAAGATGTTTAATAACACTTATATCTACAAGCTCAGGGTCCTTGGGAACGCCAGTAATCTTTCCTTTCTTCAAATGAATTTTGGCACACTTGTCCAAACCAAAGTCCATCCCAATCTCTCCTGTGTTGTTCTTGACGATATTTATAGCAGTTTGAAGTTTGCTTTTACCAGCGGCATAGATCTTCAGGTCATCCATATAAAATACCTGAGTGACCTTATGCTCACGCTGATTAGTGTCACCACAGAGGTATCCAGGAGAATTTCGTAATGCGAGAGAAGAGGCAGAAGTGTGATACAAAAAAGCAAAGGGCTCATACTATCCCCTTGAAAAACGCCCCTCTGGAAGGTGACCTTGTTCGTCGTCAGACGATGATTCCTAGATGAGATGGTAAATCTAATTTTCCAAAGAGGCATCAATCTCTCTATGCATCTCACTATGTGTGGATGTACCTTCAAGCTCTCCAACAGACAAATGATAAGTCTATGAGAGGTTGAATCGGAAGCTTTCCGGTAGTCAATCCAGGCCATTGACAGGACGCGCTGATGGGCAGCAGCGTCTCCACAGACACACCTGTCAATTAGCAGGTTCTCTCGACAGCCTGCTACACCTTTTTTCGAGCCTCGTTGTTCGTACATCTCTCGCCATACAGGCTCAATTCGTCGAACGATCCTGTTGTTTAGGACAGCTGTGAAGATCTTATACAGTGTGTTTAAATAAGTTATGGGCCTGCATTTCTCTGGTCTGGACAAGTTGGCTTTTTTCGGTAGGAGTATAGTGCGTCCCAACACCAGCCAATGCGGAATGGGCGTCTCCGACTTTAAATATGAGGTGAATATGCGGGCCAAATTTTGGTGTATAGAAGCAAACTTCTTCCACCAAAAGTTCTTGATACAATCTGGTCCAGCACCGGAAAAGTTCTTAGTGCCTCTAAGTGCTTTTTTCACCTCTTCGGCAGTGACTGATGGGCACTCCTCCTCAGATTTTATGAGGCTGTCGCAAAACTCCTCGAAGCGGATGATATTGTCAGTATCTTCTTTTAAGTCTAGTGTTCTCGGGATCTTGTACACCTCTCTCCAAAAAGTCTCTACCTCCTTGAGCTTGGGTGGATTTTTTACAAAAACAGGGGGATCACTGAAGAGGCGTGATGGGTCAGCAAGAAACTGTTGATTCTCCCTGTTCCATCTCTCCCTCTTCTGTATGTTATGTAGTCAATCACACATTGAACACGGGACGCATTCTGTCTTGCCCATTCAATTTTCTTGTTCAGTTGATGCAAGCGTCATCTGGTCTTCTGATCCATCGTCGGTTTCAGGCTTCGATTTGAATCAGCCAAAGCTCTCGCAGCACCATAAACTGAGCAATTAATTGTCCAGAGGTCGGTCTCTTGCGAGATATCTCCACGAAGGGAGGCATCCATTTCAGCCAGATCTTGGGGCTTAAGAGGAACTTGCATGTTGATGTTCCTCCTTGTACTGAAATTGCGATCATCTTCCAGAAGTTGCCTGCTTTCTGCGGTTGGTCTTAATGTCGTTTCATCTTCGTCTGCAGCTTGTTCAAGCAGCGGTTGAGGAAGCGCTCCGCGTACATATCCATTTTTCCGGAGGTAGTCGGCTTGATTTCGCAAAGTCTGATGCGGAACGTATTGAAGCTCTGGGTGTTTATGGCATCACAGAGTATGCATACGCGTCATAAAGCCTTCGCGAACAGGGATAATAATGGCATCGTAGCAGTCTAGCACGTCATTCTTAAGTTGATCCGTCCATTGAATGTGGGCGTTTCGCCGGTTCGTCGTCGTGTTTCCATCTAAATTATTTTCAGCACCCCGAACTTTTGGGCGATCGGCATTGTTCGCCGATCCATTGTCGGGTGCTCTGCGCGTTCGATCGTTTTGAACCGCATCTACAACATTTTGGTGGTTTGTTGGTTTCATTGTTGTTCCCACAAGCAGCTAGGGAAAGGGTTTGTCAATCCTTGTAAACCCTCGCGTGCGAGGATAAGGCTGATAATCTGAAACGTCGCCCGGTATCCCAGAGTCACCGTTAAAGACACCTCACCCAGGTGCCATGCAGCTTTCGGCGCGGTTCGCACACCTTCGCTTAGGGGTTATTCCTTCGGGACCACCCCTGGACCTACTGGCCTACTGGTCTTGGAACCCCACGGGTCAGTCCGGGAGGGGATTTTGAAACATGGTGGCTAGCCACCCGTCATGGATCCTTCCACAGCTTTTAAGAATTACAAAATGAAACATTACGCCTTGATTATTCCCATGGCCGACATGAGCTCAAATTAGACTGAATTTTATGTAACCTGTTACTACTAATTAGGTTAGATTAGGGACTTGGAGTTATAAGGTAAGAAGCACCTCACGCCCTACACTCATCTCTAGTATCACAGAGTCCTTTACGTCACTCTCACGCATCCACGGTCACTTTATTATCACAAGGCCTATTGGGATGCTGAGCCTCAAGAGTTTTTAAAATAACTACCAGGCCATGCCAGACTCGATACTTGTCAACACACAGAGGAAGCCATCTTACACCGGCCGGCCTTCCACATACCGGAACGGTGGTCCGCTTCCCATCAATTAAAGTTCCAGAAATCCAACTGAGGAGGGCAGCACCGAATGTGTTTTTTTTGTGTTCTCGAGATTAGTTGTGTTTTCTAGTGTGCTCTTTTAGTTATGAGTTATGAGAAACTAGATTCTTTGTGAAATATTTGTCACGAGTGGTAAGAGTTAAATGGGTCTAGGAATTCAGGCTGACGCCATGTTGAATACAGTGGGTCGAATGGTAATACGATTTTTGGGTAGGCTAAGCTTTTCTTTGTGCATTTTATTTCCGCAATGAAACTTTAGTTTCCTTTTTTTGTTGATCTCAAAATTTTACTTGACATGTTAATCATGGTTTCGGCTTACCCCTTTGAGGTGCTAGTCTGGTAACTGACACTTTTTTAAAGCTTTTTTCGCGATTTAAAAAAAAAAGTAAAATGAAATGCTATCATTCCAAATTTTCTATATGTCTTTATTGATATCTAATACTGTACAAAAAAAATCTTACAAAATTTGTTGAGTTTTTTCTGACGGACAAAGTGAGCATCTTAAAAAAAATATATGGCTGGCCCGGGTGATTGCGCTACTTCAGGGCATCTGAATCAAGAAAATCAAATTAATTATTGTTCTGTAGGCTTGCCATTCTGTCCTGAGCCAGGATTTTTTATTTTGAATGAAAAATAACAAAGTGGCGCACTTCTAAAAAAAGACAACTTTTTTTCATGTTTTTTCCTCGGAAATCGGGCTATAAATCAGAAAATAATAAACAGAAGGAAAGATCCTAGCTCCCGCCATAGCCACTGATATGTACGACAACGTGTTCAAATTTCAGCTTGATCAGTTTATTAGAATATTTTTAATTACCCGGGCCGACCGATAAAACGTTGTTTTGAGAAAAACGCGTTCAGCTTTAATAACAGATTCTGTTTAGAAAAGTCCAACACTAATCGGCTATGCCCTACGACTCGATCTAGCTATCTTAGAAGCGTCAGACGTTGCCTTCCGACCGTTTTCTGCTGTTGTGCGGCTTACAGCGCGCAACTACGAAGCGCCCTCGACTATGTGCTGTAGATTCGTGAATTTCTCATATTTCCGTCTAAAATTTCCACAATATACTCTAAATATATTTTGCTTTAGGAATATGTAAGAAAAAAAATTGATTTTTTGAAACTTAGTCACCAGACTACCCCCTCAAATTCATATCCTCTAATCATTGTAATTATTACCATGAACACCCTTTCTTAAGTTTGAATAAAATATGATTTTGTTAACTCGAAAGCAATGGACACAAGATTCATGGGGACTTCGAAATATTTATAATATATTAAATTCAGTTTGAAACTCTTCAATTTCTTAACGTTTGAAGTAAAACTATTGCATTTTTAACAAGATAGACGAATGTTTATCCAAATAGTTGAGTTCAGGTAAGTTAGACTGACTTTTTAAAAGAGTATGATGAACAATTTCAAATAGTAGGATGCACTGCACCACTTGGTAACCGCCCACACTCAGCGAAAAGAAGAGTTACTATTTCGTGTAGTACGACTTACTTTTGTGAGGAGTATCTTTGCCGATTCCGCATTGTAACGCATATATGTATATGTATATGGATATATGCACTGCACGCATTCTGTACTCTATTTATAAATAAATTAGCTCGAAACTTTCGACAACAAAAATGATCCCTACCTAACTGCCTGAAACCTTTTCTAAACCCTAAATCTAGCGCACGCGTTAGTCATTTGAGCTACGGAACCGCCTAGATTTTTCTGACAAAGTCTCGGTCAAGCGTTTTCTCTGAGAAAAACGTGGCCAGCTAAGAAATGATAATAAATGTTTACTTAAAATTGTTCTAAATTAATCCCTTACAGATAATATATAATAGTTTGCCTAATATTTAAAAAGTACATGTATGCATGTATGTATGTATATTTGAACTCTCCCTTTTATGGGTTTGAGGGCGTCCGCTCCCTGTACATATATTTACATTTCATCCTTAGTCTACCTTAACCGCTACTTATTTTCTAATGCAACGCCTTACATAATAACAATCATATTAGTACTACTCTTAGACTACAGACAATGAGCGATCTTCCCGGGCTTCCGTTTTCTTCTACCATCAAATGCATTTTCACCGATTCAACCATTTTAAATTTTCACAAGTTACTTTCCTTTACACAGGATTACCCGTTTGGCTCTGCCCTGCTCTCTTGCTCTCTCTTATTTCTTCCAGTTTTTTCATCCACATCACTCCCTGTCCATTAACATCCAAAATCCATCTGACACATTCATCCACACTCAACTGTCCATCTTCCTCTCCCGTACATCTCTCTAACACATGTGCCCATGACTCCACCTCGTATCCACATACTCTGCACAAATTATCCTCTTCATCCATCCAATATCTACAAGATCTCACTCCTTCCTCCATTCTAAACCGTACCACCCTATTCCATTTGTCTTCCTTTTTCATCTTTTGCAAATATTCTGGTTCCGTCAACCCTTTGACCATCATATACCATCTATTGTACTTCGAATCCATAATCTTACTCCATCTCTCTTCTCCTTGTGTTACTAATAGCTCTAATTCAATGTTCTGCCAATCCAGAACCCCTTCCTGTATATCACAAACACTCCTCATTTTTTTCCTTTCTTCCTCCCATTTTGAATTTCCCCAATTGCCTCTCGTCTCCTTGTTCCGAACTTCGTCCAAGCATACTTGTGCTATTCTACTCCCCTCTCCCCTTTTCAGCTTCTCTTCAAACCTCCAGGCTCTCTTAATTCGTCTAGTTACCATTTCTTCCCTTCCTAGTTCTTCCCTTATCATGTATCCTGGGCAACTCCAACTAACTCCCATTACCCATCTCAGAAATCTCTCATGTATGCTTTCCACTTTCCTATGTTCCTTCCATCCACAAACCTCCACTCCATAACACAACACCGCCCAAACCAACGCAACAAACAACCAAACCCTCATTCTCCAATCGTCCTTGAACCTTCTCTTCCCTATACCCCATACTTGGCTCATTACTTTACTCGCACTTTCGATTCTTTTCTTTACCTGCAAATCGTTTCCCCCTCCTGACTCAGACCAAAAACCTAGGTAACAGAACTCCTCCACACTTTCCACTGTTTGTCCGTTCATCTTCCAAACGTAACCTATTTTGGTCTTTCTATTTCTGAAGCACATCACCTTGGTCTTCCCTACGTTCACCGTCAGTTCTTTTGTTCCCACGTACTCTTCGCAAATTCTTATCATTAGGTTCATCCCCTTCTCATCGTCTGCTATTAGAACTATGTCGTCCGCGTATGCTAGTGAGTATAGTTTGCTATTACCCAGTATCGTCCCCCCTTTCCCTTTCTCCTTTAGCTTCTCCTCTAGGTCTGCCAGCAGCAACTTAAAAAGTAGTGGTCTCAACGGGCACCCTTGCCTTAGACCTCTTCCTGTCCAGGAAACCTCCCCTTTCTCCCCGCGTATCTTCACCCTAATCCTGGTTTCAGTAAAAATTTCCATTATCCTCTCCATCAACCCTTCTTCTATTCCCCTCTCTTCCATTGCCTGCCATAGCACTTTTCTATTCACTGAGTCAAAAGCTGCTTTAAAATCTACAAACAAAGCGACTAATTTCCCTCTTTTTCTCCCTAAGTTTCTGTTAACCAAGTAGATGAGTACGTAAGTATTGTCTATTGTCCCCATCCCTTTTCTAAATCCCGTCTGGTTGTGTGGGATACTTTGCTTCTCTTCTATCTGATTCTCTAACCTTTTTCTTAGAATTTCTGTGTATATTTTATATCCCACTTGCATAAAGGTGATCCCTCTCTACTCTTCTACCTTCTTACCCTCCCCTTTCTTAACAAGCGGTACTACCAGCCCTGTCATCCACTCCTCCGGCCACCCTTCTCCTTTCCAGATCTTGTTGCATATCCTCCACATCACTTCCCTAATCCCTTCTCCTCCCTACTTTATAGCTTCGTTCTCCATACCATCCTCCCCTGTGGCATTGTTTCTTTTCAGTCTACCTATCGCCTCATTTACTTCTTCTCTTGTTATTTCGTTCTCTTCCTCCATTTCTCCCTGGACTGTCTTTCTATTTTCCCCTTTGATCCTGTTTTGTTCTCCCCCTAGCAGACCCTTAAAATAATCCGTCCATTCATCCATTTCTATTTCTTCATTTACGCCCGTCCTTCCTCCTCTTTCCCTGTTTATCACATCCCAGACCCTACCTTCTTTGATTGCTTTTTCTACTTCTTCCTTGTATTTCTCCTTTCCCCTTTGCTTTTTCCCTCCCAGCATCTTCTCATGTTCTCTTTTTCTCCTGTTGTACTCCGCCTTCTCTATTTCTCCTTTCCTTCATTTTCTTACAGACTCTTTCATTCTGTCCTTACTCTCCCTGCATTCCTCGTCCCACCAGCCTCTCTTTCCCTCTTCTCTTCCTTCTTTTGTACCTATCTCATCCTTCACCTTCCCAATCGACCCTTTCAACCTTCCAATTAACGAGTCTACTCCCTTATCTACCCCCAGACTCCCATTTTCGTGTTCCTTTCCCTCCCTCTTTCCTTTCTCCCTCTGCCACGCTCATGGACGCCACCTTTTAGTGTAGCTATTACTGGGGAGTGTTCTGACCCTATCTCATTCCCTACATTCATACTACATATCATATTACTCATTCTTTCTTCCGCCAGGATGTAGTCTATTATTGTTTCTCCCTTACCTATAAATGTAATCTCTCCTTTCTCATCTCCTTTCATGTTGCCATTACATATAAACCATCCGGTTTCTCCTATTATGTCTAGTAACCTCCTCCCCTCCCGGTCTATTTCCCTATGTTTGGAGCTCCTTATATATGCCTCCTTTTCTTCATCCCAAGTCCCTCCCCCTTGCTCACTAGTCCAGGCATTTAAGTCACCTCCTATCAAAACCAATTCTTCCTTCTTTTCCTCCATCCACCTCCTTATTACTCTCCAACCTTCCTCTTCCCCTCTTCTTCTATATACACAAACCACCGCTATTTTGACTTTCCCTATTATAATCCTTCTTATCATTGTTCCCTCCTTTTCATCCCTGTCCTGCTCTGTTTTACCTTTTACTGCCAGTTCTTTTCTCACCCCTGAGACCATGCCGCACATTCCTCTACCTTTGACGTGTTCCTTCCTTGCCTCTTGCATTGTCCCCACATACCCTTTAGGTAACAACCTTTTCGTCCCCTTCCAATCCTTCTCATCCGCCCAGGTTTCACTCATCATAATCACATCCCACTTGTCTAACTCCCGCCAGAAACCTTCATTCTTGTTCTTCAAGCCTGACACATTCCAGAAAGCTATTTTCACTTTTTTCTCCTCCCTTCCCTCCCCTATCCTCCTTACTTTTCTTCCGCCTTGCTTTTCGGAAACCCCTGTGTTTGCTCTCTAGCCTCTTTTGTATCTTCCTTTTTTCTACCTTTCTCAACTCTTTTTCCCTTCTTCCTTATTTCTTCTGATTCCTCGTCCCAGAACCATTCCTCCCCATTTATCCATAATCTGTCTCTCCCTATCCATACCATGTGCTCCTTTTCCCTCTCTATCCATGCCCTCTGGTCTATTTGCCATCTCCTTTTTCTCTTCCTCCATGTCAGATCCTCTTCAATTCTTTCCCTTCTTCCTTTCAATAATTTTTTATTCTCCATAATTTTCTTTTTCTCCTCCTCACTCCCGACTTTTACTACAAACATTCCTTCCTTTACTTACTTCGTCCCTCCTATTCTCTTAACTCTTTCTACCCTTACCTGCACTCTAATATCTCTCAGAAGATTTATGATTTCCGCCTCCCCTGTTTCACTCTCCATTGTCAATCCCTTAATAATTATGTTATTTTTCATCTTCGCCCTTTCTTCCCCTTCCAATCTCCTTTTAGTGTCACTCAGTCTCTTCTTCAATCTTTCATTCTCATTTTGCACGTTCTTATTACTCCCTATGTCTATTTTCCCATGTGCTCATTCCTCAATTCTAAGTTGTTCACCCGTTCTTCCAGCTGTTTTATCTCAATATTTCTCCTTTCGTCATCCTCCTTCTGTCTATTCTCTATGCTCTCTAGCTTACGCCATACCTTATCCTTCTCCTCTTTCCAGAGTTTATCCCACTCCTCCCACTTTTCTCTTACTTTTCTTACTTCCCACCTTTCAACATTTCCCTGCCTATTCATATCTTCCAAACTTTTCCTTGTTTCCTCTCTAAACCCTTTTATGAGAGCCTCTAATTTTTCAAACATCCCTCCGTCCCCCCTATCTCTATCTGGTGTTTTCCGTTTAGTGACTTTATTCCTACCTTTCTTGCTTTCCTTATCTGTTTCTAACTCATCGTCCTCTTCCTCTCTTTTTCTTTTGTCTTCCCCCTCACTACTGGTCACGTTTCCTTTTTTTCGCCATTCGTCTAAACTCCGATTCGAGCCCGCGCTCCCTAGCCTGTTCAGGCGTTGTAGGTTAGAGGGCCTCCCGCCTTTATGGGCCGTACCTGAATCCCTTCTCTCTGCCATCCCCACCCTAGTCGGCGTCTTAAACGTCTCTTGACCGCTACCGCTACTTCCGCTACCGCTACTATCCCCCTTCACTCCACTAACCGAGCTCGCAACCTCGTCAGCAATTGCCACATCTCCCGCCTGACCTCTGGCGCCCGTTTGCGGACTTCTTACCGTCGGCATCCCAGTATCCAACCTTACCCACTGTTCCACGACGCTACCCTCTCTTCACCTGCCTGCCTCTTACCCCCCTTGCCCGACAACAATTTTTCAATCCTAACCTCAAAACTTTCGTGCGCTCCAATTTCCTTTTCTCACACCTCACTTTCAACCTTTACACCCTTGCCTACACTCACCCTTCTTCCTTCACACCTGATCTCCGCACTTAATGCCCTTTCTGCTTCCACACACGCTGTTTCCCTTCACCAAAGCCAAAAAAACCAACACTTGACACAAAACAGTTCTCTCGCGATTGGTACCGAAAACGGAAGCCTTTAAAAAGTACATATTTTGTATTAATGACAATGAAGATTTGAAAAAATGTTTTCGAATGAAATTTCTGGAATTTTTAGTTTGACGTTATTATCATTTCACTTTATTTAGAACGCAACATTCATTTTCATAATTGATATATAAATTGAAAATAGTTTAGACATCGTAATAATATATCGAATGCAAAAACGATATCAGTAGTTTAAGATAAGACAAACGTTGAATAGTGATTAAAATTTTAATTTTGTGCAAAAATGAAATTTTTCTCTTGAGATATGGGGATGCTGAATTAGAATAAAAACGGTTTTATAAAAAAAGAATTCAGTTCCGAGAAATTAATATTAAAGACCGCGATATCACAGTAGTATGGTAGATTTTATTGTTGTTAAAAATCTGAAAAAAATGAGGAACAATATTTTTTTTTCATTAAATCGTAGTAATCGTAATTTCTACAAACATCTATATGAAAAGGTTGACAAAATTATTACTGCTTTAAAATTGGAAATTAATTTGAACTAAAATTGTAGATCAATCTAAAATAACTATAACTTACACCTATATACCTAGCTACCTCATACCTATATACCCATCTACACACTACTATTTTCCAACCGAGCATGTCTCTTTTTCTCAAGTCTGTCTATTCACACAATACTAGCCTGGCGCTACCGTGCGCTGTCTAGTTTTACTACGAGTTTGATTCAAACCTTTCTGCTGTCTAGTCCCAGTCCTGGCGCTATCTAGGAGTCCATTACGAATTTGAACTCAGAAAGATTGTCCAGATTTCAGCTAGTTTCTAAAATAAGATATTTAAGATAGTAAACAATAATTGTTGAATGTAATCGAAATCTTAATAGAAGAACTGTATTCTTAAGAGCGATTTTTTAAGAATGTTTAAGAACATTTTCTTTCAATCGAATTGTATAGTAAAGTTAGAATAAATTCATATTGCATTTATAATAACACATGAACTCCCATCTAATACAACGTTGCTGAAGGCTGGTGACCTTCTCAGCATAAATTAAAAACCTATTGAGACTGTCGGTTTTCCTTTCTTATGTCCTTACATGATTTCGACTCGTAAACAAATTTCGCGCATACAGGTGGTAGTCGAGTGTACAATCTAAACATGAATAATAAAAACAATAAAGTAGCCTCGGAATGGACTGAAACTTTGATTGATGAAAAGCATACACACGGTGAACGTAAAGGTCGAGTTTCAGGCCATGAATGGAGACTGGATGTTTGGAATGCTAGAGGAGTGAGTGACCTTAAGATAAGAGAACTACGAGAAACTACGCACATAAGGAAACTAGATATTCTTTGTGTACTTGAGACGAAGAAAAAGGGTTGCGAAAGTAGGAACATAGAAAATGGGGTGTCGAAAGGTGGTTTCGAAATATGGTCAGGAGTAGATAGTGAATCACATGCTAGTCAAGGGGTCGGTTTAATTATGAATGGAAAAGCAAGACAGCATCTTAAAGATCATGGATATGTATCGCCCAGATTGCTGTGGATTAGAATGAAGGTAGGAATCAGAAGATTATTTATCATAACGTGCTACGCCCCAGTTAATAGTGATCCGAGAGAAGTCAAAGACGCCATCTGGGACACTTTAAATGATAAAATAAGTACTTGCGATCAAGATGGAAGAATAATTGTGCTAGGAGACATGAACGGATGGGTCGGCGTCCAACGTCAGGATACAGATTCAGAAAAAGTGCTAGGTAATTTTGGGGATCCAACAAGGAAAAATTATAACGGGGAAAAATTAGTTAGCTTATGCTTAGAAAACGGTCTATTTATTATAAATACTTGTTTTAGACATAAAATGATCCACATGTACACCTGGTGTAAAGAAAATAGCCGCAGCCTAAATGAGTTAGTTATTGCGGACGAAAGATTAAGAGAACTTGTCCAAGACACAAGAGTCATGAGGGGTTCCAAATGCAACACTCATCATCACCTTTTAATCTCCAAAATAAACTTAGGGCGGGGGTGGAGAGGAAGAGAACAAAAGAAATGAAACAAACGCGAATAAAGATTGAAAATTTACAGAAACCAGAAGTGCGAATAGAGTTTCAAAATGAGTTAAAAGAACGCATAGATACTGCAATTTTGGAATCGCTTATAAGCAATGAGGATATAGAGAGCAATGAAGATATCCCGTAATAAAGTCCACGCGACTTTATGACGGGATATCATTGTTAAAACTGCGATTGAAGTGTGTGGTACGGCAGTGGTAGGAAGAAAGTCTGGCGATGCATGGTGGAATGACGAAATTGAGGCAGCCCAAAAAGAAAAGAGAGAAGCGCACAAAAAAACACTGAACATCACAGGTCTTAGCGATCAGGAGAGAAATAGGCATAAAAGCAATTACAGACACAAAAAAGGAAAGTTAAACGACTAGTCAGGGAGAGTTAAGACAAAATTAGAACAGAACAAGAGAAGAAAATAAAAAACGACTTTGAAGGTATTATGAAACTATCATTTAAACTGATAAAGGAAAGTAAATGTACAGAGTTTGTCAGCATGATAAACAGCAAAGGTGAAATGCTGTATAATGTAGACGGGATAGTAGACGCTTTAAAAGACTCCTTTAAAGAATTATTAGGAGGTGAAGATTAGAGGTGAAGGAGGTGAAGAGGGCAACAGAATTGCGACATAGAATATAATGCATTAGGAAACCCAATTGAAAAAGTCTTTTTCACTGACAGCATCAGCGCTGAAATGCTCAAATACGGTAGCGAGTACATACCTCACAGGTTGTGCAAATCGATAAATTTATGTATCGAGATAGGAGAAGTCCCAGACGATGGGAGAAAAGCGATTATTGTACTAATATACAAAAGAAAAGGAGATAAAAGCAACTGCTGTAATTACATAGTGCCGTAAGTAAAATATACTCAGAAATTCTTATTCGTAGGGTAATGAAAATTACAGAAGAAAAAATATAGGAAGTCCAATGTGGATTTATGCCAGGAAGATCATGTACAGATCAGATATTTAGTTTAAGACAGATCACAGAAACAAGTTTGAGAGTAGGAAAGAAAGTTTTCTGTGCATTTGTTGACCTAGAAAAAGCATTTGACAGGGTAAATAGAAGTAAGCTTTGGGAAGTCTTCAAAGAGTATGGAGTCAATGGATGGCTCCTACAAGCAATAAAAACAATATAAACAGTTAGTAAAGTGAGTGTAATGGTAAATGAAAAACTGAGTAACAGAAGGTGCAGATCTCGAAACAGTGAAGGTACGTGGTTTAGCTTTCGCAGATGACGAGATTGTTATGGCAGGATCAATGGAGGACTTGCAAAGAATGTTGAATAAACTTAATACAAGCATGAAGAACATGGGCCTTGAATGAACGTAAATAAAACAAAAAAGCATGGTGTTTGAAGGAAAAAATGAGCAAACAATGTGCAGCATTGTCCTAAATGACGAAAAATTAGACTAAGTGGACAAGTACGTATATCTGGGTAGCCTATTCACTAGCGCCAGAAAAATAGATTGGGAGTTGGATAGGCGCATAAATAAGGGTAAGCAGGTTATCGGTGATGCAGGGTCTATTCTCAGAAATAAAAACATATAAAAAAAGCTAAAATGGCCATATATAATTCTATATTCGTGCCGACTGTACTATAACCTAGCGAGACATGGACCTGTCAAGAAAAGGACTGGAGTAAAATTAACGCAGTTGGCATGAAACCTCTGCGCATAATATTCGGGGAAACACTGATGGGCAAAGTGCGAAACAAGATAATACTCGAAGAATGTGGTGTAAAAGAGACAACAGTTGACACATGGGAAAGAAATCACTTGGGATGGTTCGGTAATTTTGAAAGAATGGAAGATGAAAGACTGACCAAACAAGTACATAACATAAGAAGCCATACAAACACGAGACCTTGCATGAAAAAATGCATGGACGTGAGGGAAGCTAGAGTAGTAAACCAGGACAAAAAAGTGTGGGGACAAATAGTTTGTAAACAGAGTGACAATAAAGTGAATGACGCCTGACACAAAGACTTTGGATACTAATAGGACCAAGTTTTGGAATGAACGTGTCATTTAAATAAACAACAGGAGAATTCCAGACCAATCTAAAATATACATATACCTAACACCTATATACCTATCTACCTTATACCTATATACCCACCTACACACTACTACTTTCCAACCGAGCAAGTCACGCCTACCCCGAAAGGGGAATGGCTTAATGGTATGATAAGAATAATAATCATCATTACTAAATCATAGATCTGTAGTAAGTTTCTCGCCCCACTAATCCTTCTACCATGAGCTAGGGACTTTTTAGAAGATAAACCTCAAATTTAAATTTTGCGAGCAACTTTCTGTGAAGTGACGTTGAAGCTGCCATTTTGTAGCGACGCTTGAAGGTTTATGTCCCATTAGACTGGTAAAGTCGTTATAATATA
>CAKNXH010064518.1:0-123489 GCA_932178445.1 Andricus quercusramuli | reverse complement strand
TAAATTCAAGTAATTGGGAATGTATAATTATGTTGAACGCGTGAACACATTTAAAAAAATGAACTTCCGGTCTGATTCACCCACTTCCGGTCGAGTCCGGAAGTTGATGATATGACCAAAAGGTAGAGCATGCCTGACTTGGTCATTAAATTTTTTTGCGTTTTCCGAAAAACTGACTTCCCTCCATTTTAAGAGGGGTGGACGGGTAGTCTGGGACACCCCCCCCCCCCCCCCAGTAGAACCGCGGTAAAATACACCTATGGCCACGTCTCACCTCCGTGAGATGGGTGGTCACAGGGCACGACGAAATCACAACGACAGGCCAGCGAAACCCTCGTGTGTCTTGAGGACACGAAGCGACCCAAGGATGGCAGCTTTCTGCATCCATCTCGCAAGTGCCTTGGCATATTTTTGGCACATATATATATCTATATATATATAACTTTTAACTACACACAAATTAATGTTTTCACGCCCAATCAATTCAAATTTAACCTCAAAATCATGAATAAATCGTATTTGGTCGAGCACAGAATCCATTTAGGAATTTTAATAGTTGGAGAGCTTCGAAGGTGATGGCCTGTTGCCAAATAACGAACCCTGCGATGCCTAGGTTTTTTAAGTTCCCGCCGCTCCGAACCGTCACCAGACTGGGGGGAATACTCTTATTGTTCGAAAATAAGACATTTATTAATGCCTTCGAACTTGTACTTTTTTGTTTATTAGACACTCAGGGCCGGGGGCCCGGCCACTACACTGAATCATCCACACGATCAATTCACGAATTAACGACCGGGTAGTCGTGAATCAACACCACACATTACACACTTCAAAAACACAACACTCTCGTTCTCTCTTGCTCACATCCACAGGGAGGAAGGAGGATACACCAATAAAATGTGGTAACGCAGGAGCGGTGCCACTAACTCGTGTTGTTTTGAACTGTCAAAACACTAGCAGCCGTTCATAAGTGGGCGCGCACGGTGAACAGGGTGCGCTTGACAAGTGTTTGCGTTGCGCCGCGGCGCAGGTTAACAGCGTGACTCGCCACAGACTATGGACTAGGCTAGTAAAAGCACTAGACAAAATGGCGAGTCACCATATGACGATACTGTGAACGCGCCTTCACACAGGTTTTCGCTTAATGTAGTTGCGTGTCTGGGTGCGCAACCCATGGCCTACGCGCCTAAAATCGTACTCGGCGTGGTCTCCGTCATTCTGTGTTCGGCCATTGACATGCTTGCCACTATTGTTATAAAAGGCCTATAAACTGGCCACGCTAAGGTTGTCCGAGGACCAATTATTTCTGTTGTTGGGCGTATATACCATTAACCCGCCGGAGGATCCGTTTGGGCGTGAAAATAGTACTCTTTAAAATATTATAAACCAGGAATAGCGAGGACACAGCCAAGGTATGTCTTCTCATTTCGCCAGTAATTAACTCTACGTGTACTGTCGGGGATTCAGTGTGGTGGGGACATAATGTTTAGAGGGTTTTTTGGTAATTAATCAGTGAATAAGCATTTCGGAGTGGCGGATCTTTTAGTGTACAAATTAATTATCTAACTTACCTGTATTCGGGAGTGAAGTTTTAAAATATTCAATTTTCCAAAATGGCGGCAACCTTGCTTGACCTTAGGTGTCAGAAATGGACCGCCATGCTGGAAAATCGTTGTGAAGGGAACTCACCGCGCGTTTGAACGATAGCAGTGACATTTCAGTTGGGGACTATGAGCAGGACTTAGGAGTTTAGCAAGCGATTAAATAATAATTACAAGGACATTATGTCATTTTACTAGGAATCTGAGAATGTCCCACTAACGGGGCGAATTGTAACACCCGATTAAAATGCTCTGGGATAATGCTGTTGGGTGATACATTTAGGAAGGTTCCGAGAAACCGCGTTTAGTTCGCCACTTTGTAGATTTAGCGAAATATAAAAATACTCAGTCTCAACTCAATACGGGAGGTTTCATGTTCGTCCACCTCGAGCATTCAAAATGGCGGTAACCCCACGTGACCTATCGTGTCATTAGTGGCCCACCATTCTGGAGGTTCGTGGCATTAGAATTAGTGCTTTTCCGTTTCATCTCGATTATCCAAAATGGCGGCAACCCCACATGACCTCTCATGTCATTAGTGGACCACCATTTTGAAGGGTCGTGAATATACAATTGATCCTAGTTTAATTTCTTACCTCCATCATCCAAAATGGCGGAGACCTCACATGACCTAATTGTCATTCATGGGCCACCATGTTGGAGGGTCGTGGATATCTAATTCTTATATTTTGTTTCCACTGATTTAATTTATTTTGCGGGACTTAAAATGACTAATGTGAGGCATCTATAGCAGTGAATAAAAATATATTTTGTTACCCGTATTCGATGCATTAATTCTAAATGTGTGAATATCATTTGTCAATCCTTGTTCAGAGTCTTTCTAACCTTACCCCTCTCTGTGTTGGGCTAGTGGGGGAAAAATTAAATAATCTGGAGTAGTTCGAAGCCACTTCTTTGAACCAGTAATTCTCAAGTCAGCAAGGGGCAAAATAATTTGACCGAATTGAATTCGCGACCTTTTGTTCGTTTAGGGTTGTAAAGTTGACAAACGATGTGGCGCCCTTCAGGCATTAATAAAATCAATCCAAATTAGGTTGTTTGGATAATAAACCGATAAGTCATTAGTCTGTAAATTCAATTGGCCAATAAACCTTGAATAGAATAATATCAATAAACCTAATGAAAAACTCAAGCAGAAAGCTAGGTTATAATATATATATATATATATATATATAAAACTAAATTCCATTTCTCATAAGTTATAAGTTAGCCTAGGTTTAGCTAGTTTTAAGTTAGTTTTAGGTTCATTTAACTTTAACTTGCAATAGTTTTATATCATATTGACTAATTTTGAGTTACTTTTCAGTTCAATTGAATTTAACATAGCTACAATAGTTTGAAGCTCAAATTAATTTTAGGAATGATTGACTCCTTCGAAGCTGCTGAAAAGATCGCTTGACGTTTTGCGTCTGCATCAACGAAGTTTATGCATTGATAGAGCTGGTCAAGGTAGCACAAGTTCCACGTTGTGAAATGAGTCTGTAGTAGGCAGCTAGAAAGGCATCAAGTGTGTAGTCCGAAAAAGTTTCCTAATAGACAGATCAAGTGGAACAGCAAGCGAAGACTGTGACGCAGCCCAAGCATGATCGGTAACCGCGACCCTTTGTTGTACGCAAGTACACGAGCCTTATCCAAGAACCCTAGTTATACAGAGAAAGGATTAGTGGCTTAGGAGAGTGACTCCACATAGTTTTATATAGCTGAAGGGTTCTTGCGTCCTAGAAAGATCGAGGCTCTAATTCAGCACTGCAAGGAGAATAAGATTCCTCTAGTGTTGTGCTGTGACACAAACACCTACCATGCAGTATGGAGATGCACAAACATCAACGATAGAGGAAGAGACTCAATTGAATACCTATTGGGTATTGAGTTCGAGATCTTTAATCGTAGTCTTCTCCCAAATTTTTGATTAAACAGAAATGAGGTTATGAACACTGTGCTCAGAACAACTGAGGTGCTAGATATAGGGCGTGAAAATTTTCGACGAGGAGTCTCTTTTGTACCACAAATATAATTTCTTCCAGTTGGTCTTAGAAAACCCGGCAGTTTTAAAGATAATTAGCCACAGGAAGACACTATGAGACTCATACAAAGAGAAATTCAAGGGTATGAATTCCCCGTGGAATTCCCCATAAGCTATGGTACCATAAGTAAGTCAGAGCACGTCACAAATTTTGTTCGAAGGTCTCTAATTACATCATATGAGAACTGTTGCTGTACAAGTACAATTAAGTTCAAGAAAGGAGCGGAGTGATGTAGTACACACCTAGAGAAAGTGCGTGAGAAGACTGGAGCGAGATACAACACGGAAAACAGAAATAAACTGCGTTCAGACTGGAAAGATTGGAGCGGCTTCTGCCAGGAACATAAAGACACTTTGAAGATAGCGAGACTCTACAAGATCTTGGAAAAAATTTGAAGGCTCGCCTCAGGCCCATAAGGGTCGACGATGGAAAGTTTGCAGAACACGCTGAAGAAACATTGCACCAGCTGATCGAATTCCACTTCTCAAGTTTTAAGCGAACTCAAGCAGACCAAGGGGAGGGATACTGGGACCAGGAGAAAGAGAAGGCTGACTGGAATTTCGCCGCAAAGGTCGTTAATATCAAAAAAGTAGAATAGGGCAACAGGTCCTTCTGCCCCTTTAAATTACCGGTGGCGGATGCCTTCTACCTAATGTTCTTACAAATGGGGCATGGATTGCGTGGGGGGGGGGGGGGGGGGGGGGGGGGGGGGGGGGGGGGGGGGGGGGTGGTGCGCAAACATGTGCCATCGGCATGTAAGGACAACAGAGTGGCCTCCATTCCCAAACCTGGGAAGGAGGGCCACGCTGCTGCTAAAGATATCCGGCCGATCAGTTTGGCGTCCATCGTTCTAAACTCGCCGGAGGAAATGGGCAAAAGATATATCAGGGACGAAGTGCTGTATCAAAATTGTTGCAGCAGCTTAAACAGAGAGGGTATGCTGTTGGCATCTTCTTCGACATAGAGAGTGCCTTTAGCAATACCCCTCCAGAAGTCAACTGCCGGGAGGCTTCACAATATAGCGTGCCAGGCTAGCTAGCGATCCGCGGTGATGCTCACGGGAGAAAAGGGGTATGCTGTGAACCCTCTTGTGATGTATCGTAGTCGATAGCCTCCTCCGTAGGATGAATAAGGCAGGCATGCCCAGGGATACGCGTATGACATTGTAATCCTACTCTGGGGGACTCACCTAGAAACGATAGTGTTTCTCACAAGGTCAGGCCTTCGCATCATTGAGTTCTGGTGCTCTATGCTCAAGGCTCTCGGTAAATCCGTATAAGACCAGCTAGTAATTTTTACGAGAAAGAACTAAATGTCGAAAGTTGAAGTTGTTCATTATTGTGTATTCATCATATACGGATTTAAAGATGTACAGTTTTATAATAAAGAATATGTTCTTTTTAATGTTAGAATGAAAATACAACGGTCTGAGTTTCATATGAAATGATACACATATGGGCATATTTGTAGAAATTTTCACATTGACGTCTCTGGAAGGTATTTAAGGGCGTTGAAACCAGGGCCTTCACTCAAAATTGAATTGCCTTATATTACTCCACAAATATTAGAATTACATCTTTTTCAGATAAGTGTGGCCTATTCCTGTTTCAACTAAAATACGTATTCGAAGTGAAAAATTAGCCAATTTCAATACTTTTTGTGTCAAACTATTTTTTTTATGCTCGGGTTAGATTAAAAAAAAAGTTTGACACAATAACTGCTAATGGAGTAATGAGAGGTAATTTAATTTCATTAATTAATTGTTTGAATGTTTGACTTTTAATTAAGTCATCTTGTCTCTATCTACATTCTTTTAGACTTTTTATGCCTAATGACTATAGCGATGAAAAATAAGGCTATACAACTCAGTATGCACGTTAAGGTACAAATTCTGGCATTTTGCTAGACTAGTTTGAGCGAACCTACCAACATTATTCAGCTTCTTTGACTGATACAGGAGGCGAATCGTCTAGTACGATGAATCCAGGAAATACGAGAGTTGAATCATCGGTTGCAGGAAATCCAGGAATTACGCCATGGTCTGCAAGACAACGATGGCGAGGATGATGAACACCATCTTTGGGAGGAACGCCAAATAGACCCGAGGACAGAGGACCGGCGAGAACGTCTGAGGATCACTCGATTCAGTTTGTTTTTTACCCGAGCGTCACGAAGAGCAAGGACGAAATGGAATCTGCATGCGTGGAGGCTTGTTCGGAGATCAGGAAGTGTTGCCAAATCCTCTTTAACAAACAGCGCGGTTGACATCTAACCCTGTTCTGGAATAAACTATGTATACATTGTTGGAAGATGGACGAAAACGAGACCAGACGATGCTCGAGTTGTTTTACCGTTTGTTAAATGATCAAAGCGTAGGATCTCGAGTAGTCTCAGTCAACATTACCGAATTAGTTCCGAATGACAGCATTGTGCCGGACCTAAGTAAAAGCATCGAAGACTTCAATGGAGAGGTTGGCACTTCGCAGATCGGCGTCGAGTACATCAGACCCTGGACTCCCACTTTAAAACGAAAACGTCGAATTAAAGTTCTACAACTGTAACTGCTACGGACACATCTCAAGAAATTGTTTAGAAACGCCAAAAGTGCTTTCTTGTCGTAATTTTGGTGACAAAGGACATACGCAGCTTCATTCTACGAACAAAGCAAGTACATCAAAAGGTGAAGTAAGTTAAGTCGATCTCTCAGTCAATGCTCAGATTGACAGTGGCAGCTCTGACAACACCATAAGAGAATCCAGAGCTCGTAAAACTAACCTGAAAATTCACAACTCAAACATCACTTTGAAAAGTGGGGAAACTCATCACTATTCAGTTTAATCAAGTGTATATGTGATTACAGATATAACTGTGGATGGTGTGATGGTGCGAGATGTGCAGATTCACGTCGTTTCGGAGGAGTTCCAGCGGATGGATATGTTGATTGGCAGAACCTTCACCGACGTACTGTCCGTAGACTACTTCAAGAAAGGAGATGTGCTGACCTTCATCAAGAGTGAAGAGGATTTCCTTTTTAAATTTCCTACAGGTAGTAGCAATATGAAAAAGTTTAGTGCAGTGAGTGATAAAAATTTGCCGCCATGATCAGTTTGTTTGCTAGATTTAGTGGCTGGCAAAAATGACGGCTTTGAAGTGCTTGTCAATAATTTCTGTGGAGAAGTACAGCCTTTAAAAAAAGGCACTAATGTTATTTGTGGAGAAATAACTTAATTGCCACTTCTCGACACGTCAACAAAGCAAATTGTAAAGATTCACGTTTCGCAACCGAAACGAACTCGCCGTATGTAAGTCCTGTGTTATTGGTTCATAAGAAGAACGGAGTATCGCGGATGGTATTTGATTATCGAAAATTAATTAAACAAACGGTTCGTATGAATTTTCCATTGATAGTGTGACAGGGTAAATTTCGGATCCCTGTCACTTTAAAAATCTTTATTCAAAGAAGGGTTTCGTGAGAAAAACTTAACCAGGAGAAGCAAGAGCGAAGGTCACACCTGAATTACAAAGCACTGACATAAAATCATTAACACATCAATTATTCATCCCTTTGTAATATCTATTTTCGTGCTACGGAAATCGCCACCTGTTGGCAACATCTCCATGGTTACCGAACACCATCCGAGATAATGGCGGGCCATAAGCACCTGGCCCAATCAGATCCTCGCAAGACGCCGCCATGTTCTATTTATTGACCTATGAGCGCCATGTCACAGAGGTGTGACGTCACAATACTCACGTATTGACGGTACGACTCCGGGGCCCACCTACTCAGCCTTGTTGGCTATCAAATAAAATGTTGCGCTGATTATCATCAAGCAATACAATCAGATCATCGCCATGTGTCCGCCATTCTTTGCAGGACTTCAATCATCAAACGCCATATTGCCAGGGCGTGTGACGTCACAAACCTTACGTCGTGACCATACGACTTTAAGTCTTATAGAGATGGTCTGCTTGGCCAGCATATTCTGCTAGCGGACGATTTGGGCTTATTTATGACGTGTGTGTCTTGAGGACACGGAGCGACACAAGGATGACAGCTTTCTGCATCTATCTCGCAAGTGCCTTGGCATATTTTTGGCACGCGGGTATGGCATTAAGGTTACGAACCATTGATAGTTTCGCACCTCCGAAAGCACCTATCAGAAGGACAATTCCTCTCACCGAATATTTTGGGTACAGTCGTTGCAGCTCTCTTTTAAGGGCTTGATACAATTGTCCAAACCAAAGTCCATCCCAATCTCTCCTGTGTAGCTCTTGACGATATTTATAGCAGTTTCAAGTTTGCCTTTACCAGAGGCATAGACCTTAAGGTCATCCATATAAAATACATGAGTCACCTTATGCTCGCGCTGATTAGTGTCGCCACTGAGGTATCCAGGAGAACTTCGTTGTGCGAGAGATAAAGGCTGAAGTGTGATGCAATAAAGCAAAGGGCTCCTGTTATCATCTTGGAAGACGCCCCTCTGGAAGTTGACGTTGTTCGTTGTCAGACGATAATTTCTAGACGTGATAGTAAATCTAGTTTTCTAAAGAGGCATCAATCTCTCAATGCATCTCACTATGTGTGGAGGTACCTTCAAGCTTTCCAACAGACAGATGATAAGTCTATGAGAGGTTGAATCGAAAGCTTTCCGGTAGTCAATCCAGGCCATTGACAAGACGCGCTGATGGGCTGCAGCGTCTTCACAGACACACCTCTCAATTAGCAGGTTCTTTCGACAGCCTGCCACACCTTTTTTCGAGCCAAGATGTTCGTACATCTCTCGCCATACAGGCTCAATTCGTCGAACAATCCTGTTGTTTAGGACAGCTGTAAAGATCTTATACAGTGTGCTTAGACTATTGTCGATAAAATCCAAGTGATCAAATTTTTGGTCATTAAAAGTCTTATAAAGAACAACACATTTCAATTATGGTGTCAAAACTTTAATAATATCGACGTTTCAACTCGGCTTTGAGCCATTCTCAAGATCTGAGGTCGATAAAAAGTGTCGGAAAAACATAAATAAAAAAACAGTCGTAACGTCAATTACTTCGTAGTCATTAATAAACAATCCAGTTTAAAATTAAAAGATCTTTAAAAATCTAAAGATATATTAAAGATCCACAACATGTGTGCTACATTTTTAACAATAAGTAAAAAACAACATTTAACGACAATGACATGAACATACACGTTCATGTCATCGTACTCTCCTGATGATTTGAACTATGATCACATCCGAATGAACACTTTGCACTTGCCAAGCGTTTCCCACAGCACCCTTACCGATAGCATAAATCAGAATACACTAAGCACACCTGGACCGACTGCGCTCAACTCCTTGAACTTGCCAAGCGTTCCCCACAGTATCCTTATAAAAGATACACGACGGAATAGTCGAAACCTACCAAGAGCACCGTAATTCAGTTCTTTAAACTTACCAAGCGTCCCTCATAGCACCCTTAATTCTCGAGTAGCTCAATTGAATCTTGGTAATCTTCAACATCTGGAAATACCTGTCAGTCAGTCGGAACGTCACTGAGTCAAAACAGGTACTATCCCTAGATTCACGCCCCAACAGAACCTACTGAGAGAAACGATGAGGATAGATGACTCCTTGGATTCCGAAAACGTGCTAGGCCATGTTAGGAGTGGGGTTAATGCACAATTCAAGAGGAATTCCCTACGTTATCGAGCCAGGTATAACAACCTCGGTAAATCCAGAAAGTGGTATTTCCTATTGGTCGACGGGGAAGCCAAATTAAAACTGAGTTCCGAGATTCGATGGGCGTGGGACTTCCGAAAGGACGCAACCTGGAATTCAATGACGAATTCAACCGTGAAAGTGCCAACTACGAAAGATTATATCGTGTTATTCCTTCCCTCGCCATGTTAATGGTTCAAGAGACCTGAGCAAAATTGTATTGAACTGCAGAATCACATTTGACGAGAGTTGTAAAACTACTGCAGATGACTTCCTAACGCGCATTGAGGATCGCACCAAGCTCACTGATGTCTCCAATGAAGAACTCCCGCTGGCCATGCCGGTTTTGTTAGAAGGTGTCGCGTTTAAATAGTTCAAGAACCATGAGTTGAAGTTTGCGAATTGGGAACAATTAAAAAAGGCATTTAGGTACCGACTTGGCAACGATGATGTTGAAAGACGCGTTAGGGAACAGATTCATTCTAGGACCCAAGGGAGAAACTAGCGTATATATGATTACCTGACTAACCTAGATGGCCTAGTCAATTCGGTTGAAAATAATATGCCAACGGTAGAGCAGTAGGATTCGGCTCATAGGGGACTTAAGCCGGAATGTCATAAGGTGATTCGTCGCTTCCACTACCGATCTTTTGATGAACTCTCGCGAATTGGTAGAGGTTGGGAGAAAGAGTGGAGAGCCATTAAAGAGTATAAGCCACTCCCCGACCCTCTTTGAGAATTTTTCCTTAGTCCTTGTCAAGGAAGATTCGGTTTCGTCCCTTCAAACTTTGGCAAATGTTTCCGAGACTACACCTAGGCCTTCTAACGGTAACGGAAAGAATAGAAACAGCGAGAAGGGAGGACATGGCAGTGTCGGTACGGAAAAAGGGGGAAAAATGATCAACAACCAGATTTCTCGGAAAACGGGGAAGGGCAGCAGTACCATCGGTCCCTACTGCCTCTCCGCCTGAAGAGAGCGGAAGTCGTTTTTGTGGTATATTTATACGCAAGAGTACTTGTGACGTGAGTCATATTTATATTATCAGCACAGCTTTGTAATCGTCAGTTGTACACGAGACTCTGTGAAATTAACATAATTTCCCACAAGCTGTATTATTATCATGAGTATACATTAACTGGCTACGAGGATTAAAAAATGGAAAGGAAATTCCAGAAAACGCGTGTGAAGTTTGTAAATTGAATTATGGAAGATTCTTCAACTTTTAAAGGTGAAAATAAGACCGGTCTATCGTGGATTTATCTACTAAACGAGGGTGAAGTGATAGAATATTGTCGTAAACGTAATATTCCGGTACAAAAAAGGTGAATGCATCGATAAATTACGAAAAAAGTTGAGCACTTATATTAAGAATCAGAGTGTCGTTAAAGATACAGGTAATACAGAAGTGAAAAATGAAATTACTGATTCACTTGAAAATGAAAATAAAATGGAGATCTTGAAAATGAAAATCACTTGAAAATGAAATAAAATGGAGATCTTGACTTTGAACATAAAATTTATGACTGGGAAATGTTTGTAGGAAGATTAGAATAATACTTTATAGCTAATGACACTGTCAATTATACAAAAAAATGTGCAGTTCTCTTGAGTAAAGTGAACGCATCAACGTACACCCTCATCCGTAAAATCAGTGCACCAAATAAACCAGCCGACGCGACGTGGAGTAGATCAAGGTTCCGTGAACGTGTACAAGAGCAATGAGACTCTATTTTGGAGTTTATTGCCTGACTGAAATATTTGGCAGACAATTGAAAATTCACAAATCTTGAGGAGCAGGTGTTGGACCAACTGGTTACTGGAGCAATTAGTAAAGAAGTAAAGATCGAAATAATAAAAATCGAAGAACCAATGTTGGATAAAGCAATAAAAACCGAACTGGCAGCGGAGGCAGTATACAAAGGCACCAAAAAAATTGACTAGCATAATTCGAAGGAAGAAAGCAGTGCCACAGACTTACATCGTATTGGTAAGCCACAACGTTGGAGGTCAAGGAGCAGGGATCGACCTAAATATCGACAATAACGAGAAAATTCAAGAACACTTGCAGGAGAAGAAAGTCGAAAAAGACGATCGATATATGCATAAAAGCATTGTAAATACAGATTATAATGATAGTAGTGATGAGAACTATGAGAATAGTATTACAGACGAATTAAATAAAATGTTCACAAAAGGTAAAGATAAATTTAATTTACATTCTATTAGAAATTATGTGTCGGGTAAAGAACAAATTCAGCCACAGTATTTTAATATTATTGTGGAAGAGTTTTAATGCAATGTGATCCAAATTTACCTATAGTATTATCTTGTCATTAACAAAAGCTCAAAACGGATATTCTCATATAGATAAATAACCTGCTGCAATTGTATTTGAAGTTACCAAATATCACGATTCTCTTTATCTTATCCAAATTGCCAATACCGGAAACAGAGCCAGAAGGTAAAGTTAATAATAAAATAAGGGATTATACGTATTTGCACTACGTCGTACGAAAAGAATTTGCATGCATTGTTTATGAAACTGTAGCACGTAAAACTTCAGAAGATAAGATATTAGCGATTGTAAAACGTTTCGTAGAAGAAGGATGGTCAGGAAAAAATAAAAACTGGCCAGAGAAAATTAAAAAATATGCATCGCGTAAAGATAAATTGTCGTTGGAGAGAGACTGCATCATGTGGGCATGCCGTGTAATTATACCCCACAGGCTAAAACCAAATGTTATAAATGACCTACATGTGTGTAATTTCGGTATAGTTAAAATGAAGAGCGTGACCAGATAATTTGTGTAGTGGCTGGGTATGGATATCGACACAGAATTGGTAGCAAAACAATGTTGATATTGCGTAGAAGTTAAAAATGATGCTATCAAGACCCAAGCGACTCCGTGGCGTTGGCCAGATATACTTCGGCATCGCATCCGTGCAGATTTTGTAGGTTAATTTTTGGGATATACCTTTCTTATTGCTATTGATGCACATTCTAGTAGCCTTAGATATTTATCGCAAATAGTATATCGGCTCCAGCCACGACCAACAAATTCGAAGAATTATTTTCAGCTCAAGGTTTACCGTACCATTTGGTGACAGATTCGGGATCACAATTTACTAGCCAAGAATTTCAAACATTTGTTAAGCATAATGGGATTAAGCACACGTTTGCGGCTCCAAAAAAACAGCGACAAATAGGGCGATAGCAAACTTCATCAAGACTTTCAAAATAAAATTAAAAGCAATGACAATAGTGGCATCAATGTTAAAAGTGCAGTCAGAACATTTCTTTTTTCGTATAGAACTGTAAAGCATTCGTTAACTGGCAAAACTCCGCCCAAATTACATATTAATCGAGAACTAAGAACGCATATGCACCAAATAAAGTATACAAATGACAATCTGAGTCAAAAACGTCATGTAGATCAATTAGCTTCTTGGAAAACTTCTTCAATAATTGAGGAGAGAGAGGAGGAAGATATTGTAGTTGAGAAAGAATTGCGAAGATCTACGCGTGACCAAAAGAAAGTTTTTTGTTTCTAGGAAGGCTCGTAACTTTGTATATAGTAGAATATAGTAGAATAAGAATCAGAATGAGTTGTACAAATTAGTAATTAAGAAGCATTATAAAAATAGGGAAGGATTGTGGTATATGTATACGCAAGAGGACTTGTGACGTGAGTCATATTTATATTATCAGCACAGCTTTGTAGTCGTCAGTTGTACACGAGACTCTGTGAAATAAAAATACTTTCCCACAAGCCGTATTATAATCATGAGTATACCTTAGTTTTGGCCTCAAATGATTCAGATGATTACAAGGGTGTTAGTGTACCGCCCGGCGATTTTGTTCTAGGGACCGCGTCTTCCGACGAGCCTTCAACTATATTCGTTGTTGAAGCTTTTGTGCATGGGGAGAATGGCGGTTCGCCGTATCCTGTTGGTATTTTTTCAAAATTTTAAGCAGGAAGCGATGAACATCACCATTTTCTCTACTGAGGATACTGGCTCAAAAGATAGATCCTCATCACTTCCCGGCCGCATTGTTAGATATTTCAACCGGAACATGAAAAATTAAATCCTGATGAAATACGGGTCGAGAAAAGGTATATTCAAAAATTTCCGACCCTGAACAAATTCTCAGTTGATTCCTTGAATGACTCCGGCTCCACTAGGACACTTATTAGAAAAGATTTAGCCCTGAGGATTCTGGACTCACTAAGTAGACTTTTAGATAGCTCTCGCAGATCTTCTATGATTTTAGCAAGCGGTTCAAGAAATGAGATATTAGGTCTGGTTGTGCTACCCTTGACTATCGATGGGATTTCCAAAGAATTCGAAATCAGGGCAGCCACCAACTTGGATACGGAGCTTGTTTTAGGTCTAGATTCGCAATGAGATTTTGGCATGGTATTTGCGACGCGTTCTAAGGAGATTGTGATGCCAGGTACGGACGGCCAGGTCCATCCGCCAGGCGTCCTCGGCTTGCGGATAGAGGGTTCCCGTAGCAAGGGTTTCTGCTGAATATGGTCACGATAATTAATAAGCAGTTGCAGACAATTGTCCCGTGATGATCCCGAAGGAGTAACCTCTAAGCGGAGGTGTGACAAGCGTGCCGAAAGCTGAATGGCACCTGGGTGAGGTGTCTCAAATGATGACTCTTGGATATAGCGCGATCTCAGATTAGGCAGCCTTATCCTAGCATGCGAGGCTCTACAAGGAAGGACGAGCCCTTCTCCCTAGCTGCTTCTTGGAACAACAATGATAACACCAAACATAGTTGGAGTAAGTGCGGTTCAGAACAATCAAACGCGCAAGGCTCCAGGCAATGGGTCGGACAACAATACAGAGTATCCTAGAGTTGGGGGAGTCAATCAAGACGGAGTTAATATAGTGGACCGGCAGGATCTAAATACTTTTGAGTGGACGGATCGACTCAGGGATGACCTGCTGAAGTGCTATGATACCAATTTGGCTCCTAAACAAAAGGGTTACATAGCGCGACTGCATGCTCTGTGGTGTGAGACAACCCCAGAGCTCTCGCATTTTTCGCAAAAAACGACTGCAAAACTATCCTGAGGAACTCCGGAAGAAATGTTATATAAGCGGAGTGCCTACTCAACCGTAGCCAGAACAAGGCGGCTACAGAGAAAGAGAGGCGACACTAAGCCCAACCGCAGACAGGCATCCAATAGAGGAAGAGCGATCCTTCAGGGCCGGGAGAAACATCAACATTCAGGTTTCTCTCAAGTCTTAAGATCTGGCTGAAGTGATTGACGAGCTTCTTGGATATTTTTCCGAAGAGTCCGGCCTCTGGAGAATCAATTTTACTGCCAAGGTTCGACGGCTAGCTCGTGAACTGTCGAACCATCAGGCAGCACATTGTTGACAGGTGGGTCAGAGAAAATGAACAGTTCTTCTCTGACCCATCTGGACTCTTTCCAAGACCTTCCAGTTACTGTTGACCACACGCCCAAACCGGAGGAGGTCGAACCATTCGGGGCGAGATGTCTACGAAGTGCAACATCGACTGGAAGAAAACACAAAGAACATCAATAGCTACAAGGAGCTATGCAACGCCCTCATAACACCTGGGGAAGAATGCCCGCCTATCACAACTGAGGAGGTGAAAAAAGTTTTAAGAGGCATGAAGAACTATTCCGCGCTGGGACCAGATGGCATCAAGACCTTCTGGTGGAACAAGTTTCCTCCAACATTTGTCTCTTGGAAAGCTTAAGGGTTCATCCACACATCGTGAGGTGCATAGAGAGATTGATCCCGCTTTGGAAAACAGACTTAGTACCTCATCTGGAACACATCATGTGACAACTAACAGCGTCACTTTCCAGAGAAGTGTCTTTCAGGGCGACACTATGAGGCCTCTCCACTTTTGCCTCACATCATTGTCACTATCTCTCGCACTACGTGATTCCGAACGGGTACTTCTGCGGCAAACCTGGAATTCTGAAGCATAAGGTCACTTATGTATTTTACATGCAGGATCTTACAATTTATGCTAAAACTAAAGAGAAACTACATCTAACTCTACGGAATGTCGAGATATACACTCAAGAGATTGAAATGGAGTTCGGGTTAGAAAAATGCGCCAAGGTTTATTTGAAGAAAGCAAAACTTTCTGGCATCCCCGAAGACTCTGAACCCGTCGACAGAAGCGCTATACGACACCTTGGGGCTGGAGAGACCTATACATATCTGGCCATGCCACAGAGCTGCATTCAGGACGTGATATCTATAAAGGATAATCGCCAATGCAGATACAAACGTCTCATCCGACGCATTTGGTCTTCCGAACTGTCGGCGAGGAAAAAAGTATCTGCGACGATCATGCTTGCCGTCCAAGTAGTACTCTATTCATTTGGAGTAGGTCCATGGACGAAGGACGAGCTCAGATCCCTTGATATCGGGAGGCGAAAGGTTTTGCACATGAACAAAAGCATGCACCTTATTCTTAGTACAGCTCACATAGTCGCTAACGGACGAGACGTTCTTCTTAAAATGGTCAGTCAACACAGAGAAATGGGCAAAGGAGCGTTTCTGTACAAAGCAGCGAAGGTGGCCGCTGAAATACTCGGCCTTGTTTTCAATATCAGGGGTGAGCAAAATGCATAAAATATTATCCATTTGGAGTACTCACTCCTGAACCTGAACGCCCAGATTAAGAAAGTACAGGAGAAAAACTTCCGCTAACAGCTCCTCGACAAGAGGATCCATGGCATCTTCCACAGATATGTGGAGGATCAGTCGATTTCATTTTGGTGTGCCAAGACAGTGTCATTTCCACTTTAGCATACCTTCGCCACACTTTAAGCCAAGATATACCCCGAGCATCTAGAACACATACTATCCAGTTGTCAAACTCATGCGGGAAAGACCTACAACCACAAGCACAATGCGGCACTATGAGTGCTTCATTACCATTTCTGTCACTCTTACGGAATTAGCCCTACTACCGCTCCGCTAAACGCTCCTCGAGAAATAGAGTCAATTGTCGAAAATAAAAAGTGTCGTGTATACTGGAACTTCGTATTCTCGACAATTGTTTCCGTTGCGCGCACAAGGCCTGACATATTTCTCCTTGACTTCGTGAAGAGAACCATGTTCATTATCGAATTTTCGGCACCAGCTGAGAGAAACATCATAGGCAAGGAGAATTGAAAGAAAGAGAGGTATAAAGACCTTGTAAGGTAGTTGTGACGGTTATACCCGGAGTATTCTGTTGAGCTAATCCTCTTGATCATCGGCGCTCTTGGAGGTGCTAAGCTTTCACTGGTTGATAGCCTCAAACGCATCCCTGCATGTCAACAAAATGCTATGACGCTTGCGGGGAAAATACACAAGGCGGTTGTCCTTTGTCGCTCCGTGTCCTCGACTTCACGAGACTTTCGTCGGATCATCATCGTATTAAAGCCATCGCAGACTGTAGCCACCTATCTTACGGTCATAAGACGTGGTTCCGGCCGAAATTTAACAATGATTTCATTGGGAGCGGGAGTAGTTTTTGAGATTAGCACCCACTCCCGGTGAAATCCCGCGGATGTCCTCATGAGGTTTCGGTTTCGATTCCCTTGGAATAGAACCAAAGGGCTTATGACAAAGCCATTGAACGCGTCTTCGGGTTGCGCTTAGAGGGTCCCTGTACCAAGGGTTTCTGCTGAAGATGGTAACACGACGACGAACCGGCGAAACGCCCACATTCAGTGGACGGATCAACTTAAGAATTACGTGCTAGACTGCTACGATGCCAGTATTATCCCTGCTCGCAGAGGCTTTATGGCCCGTATGCATACTCTGTGGTGCCAGAAACACCCAGAGCTTCAATACGTTTCGCATCAGTCTTTGCGAAATCAAGCCGACTACCTCCGAAAAAATGGATACGTACGCGAAGCGCTTCCTCAACCGCTGCTTGAACAAGCTGCAGACGAAGATGAAACGACATTAAGACCAACTGCAGAAAGCAGGCACCTTCTGGAAAAAGATCGCAATTTCAGTACAAGGAGGAACATAAACATGCAAGTTCCTCTTAAGCCCCAAGATCTGGCTGAAATGGATACCTCCCTTCTTGGAGATATCTCGCAAGAGTCCGACCGCTGGACAATCAATTGCTCAGTTTATGGTGCTGCGAGAGCTTTGGCTGATTCAAATCGAAGGCTGAAACCGAAGATGGATCAAAAGACAAGAAGACGCTTGCATCAACTGAACAAGAAAATTGGATGAGCAAGACAGAATGCGTCCCGTGTTCAATGTGTGATTGACTACATAACTTCTGGTAGACTGTTCACGGAAAGGGTTCGAAGGTTCGCCCAAGGACTAAGGACCTTGAATCACACACTCAAAAAGGCAAAGCTGCTAACAATCAAGCAGCATATTTTTGACAAAATAAGGCTGTTATCTGACGCAAGGAGGAGAATACAGAAGAGGAAGAGATGGAACAGGGAGAATCAACAGTTTCTTGCTGACCCATCACGCCTCTTCAGTGATCCTCCTGTTTTTGTAAAAAATCCACCCAAGCCCAAGGCGGTAGAGACTTTTTGGAGAGAGGTGTACAAGATCCCGAAAACACGAGTTGAAAGAAGATACTGACAATATCATCCGCTTCAAGGACTTTTGCGACAGCCTCATGAAATCTGAGCAGGCGTGCCCATCAGTCACTGCCGAAGAGGTGAAAAAACCACTTAGAGGCAAGAAGAACTTTTCCGGTGCTGGACCAGATTGTATCAAGAACTTTTGGTGGAAGAAGTTTACTTCTATACACCAACATTTGGTCCGCATATTCACCTCATATTTAGAATCGGAGACGCCCAATCCGCAGTGGCTGGTGTTAGGACGCATCATACTCCTACCGAAAAAAGGCAACTTGTCCAGACCAGAGAATTACAGGCCAATAACTTGTTTAAACACACTGTATAAGATCTTTACAACTGTCCTTAACAACAGGATTGTTCGACGAATTAAGCCTGTATGGCGAGAGATGTACGAACAACGTGTCTCGAAAAAAGGTGTAGCAGGCTGTGGAGAGAACCTGCTAATTGACAGGTGTGTCTGTAAAGACGCTGCCGCCCATCAGCGCGTCCTGTCAATGGCCTGGATTGACTACCGGAAAGCTTTCGATTCAACCTCTCATAGACTTATCATCTGTCTGTTAGAGAGCTTGAAGGTACATCCACACATAGTGAGATGCATAGAGAGATTGATGCTTCTTTGGAAAACTAGATTTACCATCTCATCTAGGAATCATCGTCGGACGATGAACAAGGTCACCTACCAGAGGGGCGTCTTTCAAGGGGATAGTATGAGCCCTTTGCTTTTTTGCATCACACTTCTGCCTCTATCTCTCGCACTACGAAATTCTCCTGGATACCTCTGTGGCGACACTAATCAGCGTGAGCATAACGTCACTCACGTATTTTATATGGATGACCTGAAGATCTATGCCGCTGGTAAAAGCAAACTTCAAACTGCTATAAATATCGTCAAGAAATACACAGGAGAGATTGGGATGGACTTTGGTTTGGACAAGTATGCCAAAATTCATTTGAAGAAAGAAAAGATTACTCGCGTTCCCGAGGACCCTGAGCTTGTGGATATAAGTGTTATTAGACATCTTAACACTGGAGAGACCCATACATACCTGGGCGTGCCTCAAAGCCGTATTCAGGACGTAACATCAGTGAAGGAGTCTCTCCGAAGCAGATACAAGCATCTTCTTAGACAGATTTGGTCTTTCGATCTGTCGGCGTTGAACAAGGTATCTGCGACTTACATGCTTGCCGTCCCGGTTCTACTCTACTCGTTTGGGGTGGTTCAATGGACGAAGAACGAGCTTAAAGCCCTTGATGTCACCACGCGTAAGATCATGCATATGCATAAAAGCTTGCATATCAATTCGTCAGTTCCGCGATTATACATTTCACGCCGTCAAGGCGGACAAGGACTTCTGAATCTCCAACTTCTTCATAACCGAATTGTTTTGAGTACAGCTTACATCGTTGCGAATGGCAGAGATCCTCTCCTAAAGATGGCCAGAAACCACGAGATGATTGGCGAAGGAGCGTTCCTTTACGAAGCCGCGGAGCAAGCTGCCGAGACGCTTGGCCTGAATTTCAACATCAGAAGTGAGAAAAGTGCATTACTCCATCTAGATGCTTCACGTCTAAAAGCCGGAGTAAAGAAAGCAGAGGTTAGAAAATTTCACTGAAAGCTACACGACAATTATATGCACGAAAACTTTCACAGAAATGTAGAAAAACAGTCCTTATCAAAGGAGCAAACTTTTGCTTTCCTCAAATCATCAGGGCTCAATTCAGGTACAGAAGGCTTTATTTTCGCATGCCAGGACGATGTAATCTCCAGCTTAGCATACCGCGCCCGCATTTTATGTCAAGAACTTCCCAGTGATAGGTGCAGAGCGTGTCATGCACACGCTGAGTACCTAGAACACATACTATCGGGGTGTCCGACCCACGCAGGATCAACGTATATCTATAGACATAATGCGGCCCCAAGAGTACTTTATTACCACCTTTGTTGCTCTTGCGGTGTTGGTCGCGACCCTGCCCTGCCGAACGCTCCAAGGGATATAGAGTCAATTGTCCGAAACGAGAAGTGCCAGATTTTCTGGAACTACAATTTTCGGGCAGCAGAGTAATTTTCCTTGTGATAGTTACTCTCGGAGGTGCTAAATTATCACTGGTTCGTAACCTTAAAGCCATACCCGCGTGCCAAAAGTATGCCAAGGCACTTGCGAGATGGATGCAGAATGCTGTCATCCGTGGGTCGCTCGGTGTCCTCAAGACACACGAGGGTTTCGCCGGCCTGTCGTTGTGATTTCGTCGTTCCCCGTGACCACCCATCTCACGGATGTGAGACGTGGCCATAGGTGTATTGTACCGCGGTTCTACTGGGGGCTATTGACATTTTCTTTTTAGATGGCAGTTGCTTTTAGTGGTACCCTGCGGTGGTTGTTTAACTTTTTTTTAATTATATATATATATGTTTGGATTTTCATTGCGTAAGGCATCACTGGCCACTGCGCGAACACTGAAGAATCGTGCGTGAACACTAATAAGTCGTGCGTACGCAGCGTGCAGTGGCGTTAAGACACTTTTTTCACGACAAACGCCAATGAGTCGTGTCAAACGCAAGAATTAATGGTGTATGGGTTTCTGCGTGTACCGTTAAAAAAATAAAATAATAATTTCACAAAGAGCACTCAAGGCAAGGGAGAGTCAAGCACGGCAATGGTATCGATAGAGAAAAAATAGTCTGCATGGTCGAGTCAAAATCGCCATTGCATTGCTTGCCGAATATATAAAAGATTTACCTGAGACACTTCCGTTGATTCGCTTATCTCTTTGAAGTCAACGTGTTCTACCAAAAAAGTCCAATCATTCAAAATCCAAATCTAAAAATTCATGAACCGTGCGTACGCAGCGTTCGGTGGTGTTCCGCGATTTTTTTTCCAGCAGACACCAATCATTGTTGTTTGGGTTTCTTCGTGTAGTCAAGTAAGTGCGTAGGTTTAACGGAAAGGTTTCTTGTAATCCGGGTTGATTGAGTCGGCACTTGCACGGTTTTCCATGCCACTGGCCACGTGGTCTATTCATGTATTTTATGCTCTAACATCCTTTTTCTAAAGCATTTTACCGTGGGTTTGGCGTTCGAAATGTCGGTCAAGCATGTAAAGTTGTAAAGAGGGTCATTTCCATTGCGTTTTCTCTAAACTAAAATAGTAAGTTGTTCCTTTTTAAAACTCGTTAGTGCGCATTTTCTGTGGAAACACATTCCTTTTTACTTTTCTATTTCCCTTTAAATAAAATGTTGAAAACTGTCACGTAGTAAGACTAGGGCTTTTGTGATTTCAAGAACCACTGCCTGAGTTGAGATTCCTGATCCCTTCCTGGATTTTCTTCCTACTAAATTAGAGTTGTATCGCCAGGTAAAGTTCGATATGATTTCTTTGTTTTTCATGGTCTGATACAAGAACCTGGCTGGTGCCCAAAAATTTGAAGACTCATTCCGATATTTATTTATCATTCCGATATACGTAATTCACCATTAGTGAAGTGGGCTATAAAACCTCCTCGCAACAGACCGTGATGATCATTTAGTTTCTTTGGTATATAGCAGTATGTTTATCAGGTTAGACTTACCTCAGGGGTACATGCAAGTCTATTTGACTGAAGTCGCGAGAATTAAAACAGCCTTTATCACCCCAGACTATACTACAGGGAAATTGACGCTCATGGCATTCTCACTCATGAACGCCACTTTTTATTTTTCCAAGCTAATGCACAAAGTGCTAGGTCTGTTGCGTCAACAACGAGTAATGTTCCATTGAAATGATATTCTCCTTCCAGGAAATTCGTGGGCTGCTTCAAAACCGCGATTAATTCTAGTACTTCAAGCTCTATCGAAGGCACGATTATCTATTAAGTTTCGAAAATGTCGCTTTTTGGCATAAAAAATAACTAACCTAGGTTTTGACTTACCGAGAGAAGGTATTGAACCGGGATGCAAGAAATTAAAAGCTATTCTGGAACTTTCGCAGTCAAAAGATGTTCACGCGGTTCGACGTTTTCTCGTTTAAGCTGGATTCTTCAGACGATTTAATCATAGGCTCGCGGAAATGGCCGTTACGTTATGTGATCTTCTAAAGCTTCAAAAGTCCAATGATTAAAAATGGAATCTCGTAGATGCTATTAGCAGATGTACTAGCTAACCGGAATAGAATTATCATTCCAGCAAACTTCAACTTTTAGCAATCATCTGCGCGGTCACTAGATTGTGAACGTGGTTAATCAAAATTCATTTTAAAGTGTAACTAACTGTAGAGGTTTGCTGAAAATCCACAAATTGTACGACAGAATAACCTGTTGATAGATTATGAATTTGATATATTGAGGAGTAGATCTTCATGTGTCAATATGCGGATGAGCCGCTACGGAAAAAGCATTTAAATTTAGAGAAAAGAAGAACTGAACGAAATAATTTTCAAATTAGTGAAAGAAATGGCTATGAGTGTAAGAATGGCATATTGTATAAGCGCGTTAATGATATGCTTTTATAAGGGATTCTTGACGCGATGCGAAAAAGCATGGCAATACGTTAAGTACGTCAGCATATAAAGACTTACATTCCAAGTCTTTTAATTAAAAGCAAAAGAGGACAGCAAGCAGGCCAGCTAAGCCCAAATGAACCTGGATCTCGCCCATTCGCCGTTTTACACATCGACCATGTAGGTCCTTTCGTCACATCTACGTCTAGAAATCACTACGTACTCGTTATCACTGAGAACATGAAGAAGTTTGTTTTGTTCAGAGAAGTTAGAGTCACTAAAGGATTTAATGTTATCGGAGTTATAGAAGACGCAATTTAATATTTTGGAGCGCCAAGCAAAATATTATCGGATCAAGGGACGAGTTTTACTTCCGAAGTTTTTACTAAATCTCTTTTTAAAAAACAAAATTAAAAACTCACTTAATAGTCCACTTTATCCTCAAGCGAACGGCTTATTCGAAAGGATTAACGCAACCTTAATTCCTGTCATACATGCGTCTTTGTAAACCGAGAGGTGAAACGACTGGGATGAACACCTCAAAGAGGTACAGCGTAACCTTAATGATGATTATGCTTGTTATACCGATCCAAAAAAGCTACAAGAAAATTTACGCGAAAATAATAAATTTGAGCAGGCGAAATATAAAAAGTGTTATGACCGTAAACAATCAATTGAAGTTAAATAAAAATAGGTGACATCGTATCCATGAAAAACGTCCTAGAACAAACCGGGGATTTTACAAAATGCCCACCTTAATCTCGGATCTCCTTACCCAGTAGGTCAAAAATATGGCGACGTCTTAATTCCATCGTTGCTACATCTTCACGACAACTTTACGAGATTCTATGTCGATGCCGTTAGAATATCTTTACGATATTGTAATGACGCCGTACGATCTGACGATGTATTTTTGACATCGTAAAGACATCTTAGCGACATGGACAGGAGATGTTTCGAAGTCGTCGTGAAGCTATCATAACGATGTCGTGAAGACGTCGTCAAATTTTGTGCCCACTAAGTAGTATTACTTGGAGACACGTACGATGTTGCCGACCTTGAAACTGATAAGCAAGGCCGACGATACGCTTCTACGGATCACGTTACCTAATTAAAAATTGGACGAACACCTGAGTGCGAAAACTGCGAACGATACGGCCGATGAATCATCGTCAGATGATAAACTTCGCACTAATGTAAAACCTTTGATTGTACAAACGCGTGGGAACGAATTAGAAACCAACGACCAGAACAAACGGATTAAAAACGTGTCACAGAAGTCATCCCACCTTGTAAAATATGAAGCTCTAAGTTTGATCCAGTCTTTTGCTCCATCTTTAAAGTGCATTTTTGAATTTTCAAGCTCGAAACTGTTGACATATACTATTGTGGTTTATTTATTCTATTTATTGCAGAAAAGTCCATATGGCTTTTTGGAAGTTTTTTCATAAATAATCACTAATTGGTACTTTCAGAATTTAATATTTTTAAGTAATAATTTGTTTCCTAAGAATACTCGTATATGTTTGGACAAACTTAAAAAGTTGGAATAATATTATTTTATTGAAAATATTTTATTTTTGCATGAACGCTCCTAATAATTGTTTCAAATAATTTCAGTTCGTTTAAAAATTTGAGAGTATTCTCAGAAAACAAAGTATTACTTTAAAAAAATTTAATCTTTCAAAAGATGCCCAAAATGAAATATTTAACCAAAATAAAATTAATTAAATAATCTATATTTGTTTAAAAATTTACGAGTATTCTTAGAAAATAAATTAGTGCTAAAAAATATTAAAATCCGTCGAAAATGTTGTGAGATACAATGTTTCTCCTGCTGTTTTTTTTAGCTAAGCTATATACTTGAACGAATTATTATTTTTAAATATTACGTAAAATTCAAATGTGTCACTTATTCACGGAGAAAAAACTCTGGGGTTTAGCGCAAGAGAGTTCAAGGCATTAACGCATGGACTATTCATCAGGTGGATATCGCAGGCGTCTCTTGTTTTATTTCCAAGAGCCTCCACGGACTTTCTCTGTGAGTCTCCTTGCGATTTGCCTTTAGGCCACGCCTTCTGCCTGTTGACACTTCCGTACCACTAAATGTTCGCAGGAGGCGTGGCCTAAAGGCAAATCGCAAGGAGCCTCACCGAGAAAGTCCGTGGAGGCTCTTCGAAATTTTGATCGCACTTTTGGAATTAATGCGTGAGAAATGATTACGCGCTAATGCCTACATTCTTCTCTCCGTGTTGAGATTTCTTTGGGGACCCATAAGGGTGACTTGAAGTCATTCATTTTCAAAATTTATGACTGATTCTTATTTTCTGATGTATTCTGAACAATATTCTGAAATACGGAATTATTTGTTTTATGCTATTTCATTTGAATATTATAATTTGAAAAGCTGACTTTTTACGAAGCTAAATCAGTATGGAAAACTTCAGGGTCTTTGCGCCATTCCTTTATGCTACTAAAAATCGGTTCGAAGCTACTCAACTTGTACATATGCTTGTCGGTTCACAATTTGAAGAAGCATTAGCTCGATTCGAAAGAATTCGACGGAGCCAGTTAGGTCGATTTTTTTTAATCGAACTGGGCGCGTCAAAAGTCGAGAAAAACTGACTTTCGAACTGCTCTATTCGAATCCGATTTTTTCGAATCGCATTGAGCGCCTAAAAAGTCGAGAAATTTGACTTTCGAACTGTTATGCTCAGATCAGTTTTGTTTCGATTTGAACTGGCCAGTTTCGCGACTCAAAGTTTAGTTCGGTTCAAAGTATTTTATACGCTTTTAAAAATTCACTACATCAGCATCTTCAAACCACGACCTTAGACCACTAGGCTAATAAGTCCACATGTAGTACCTACCTTTTTCAAGTCTAGTAGTTTTTAGTGTTTTCTTGTGAATAGTGATATTAATATTTAATTCATTTTGCTACATGAAATAGTTGAATAGCAAGTTTTTAATTATTTTTATTAAAACCACTCGTAACCGGCTGCCTACAGATGTACGGCACTTATTTCACTTTGGCCAGCATTAACCCAGTAATTACTTTGCCTGGATGTACGAAGTACGTGTTCCAAAAAGGCAGATTTCAAAACAGATATCCAGGTAAACAATGACACGATTCAAAAGGAACAAGTGAATAGTTTAAATTACATTATATATACGACTTAGTCAACTTCCGGCTGACTGTCTGATCGGTGTAGACATTTAACTTGACAATCGTCTAAGGATCATCAAAAAATTGTAGAGAAAATAGCGTGTCTGTCACTTTGATAGATTATCCAAGAACAATGTGATAAAGGTAAATACCGTTGAGCTCGATGTAATGTTTCAAATTTTCTAGAATGATAAGTGCATTACAATTATTTCCTCTTATGATATCAGGGTGTGTATTTATGATAAAAATTGCAAACTGGTCATTTGAATGGCAGTAGTCGAAAATTGAGTATTTTCAAATGAATAAACAAAAATTTGATAGTAGTTTAATACGGTAGGTCAATAAAAATATACGTAGCAATTATGATACTTTATATGAATGTGATCTGATAATCAGAGAATTTGCTAGTGACAGCGATATCACAAACGATGCCTATATTTTCTGAAAAAATTTTTTTACATGAGACATGGAATGAATGTGACAAATTATACTTTGCAGCAACTTCATTCCCAGATTATGATGTGATTGTTATATCACGATGTTACCGCGGTAGTTGTTAAATAGCCGTATATTTTTCACTTGATAAAAGTGCATGGTGGGGATTAATATATGCATGACGTTCTTCCAATTTTTTTTTGTATCGTACCAGAAAGCAATTAACCTAGTAGGCAAACTTAAGGCTTTGTTCGCATTCACGTTTGAAAGAGATGCGAGCTGTTTTAGGTTAATGAATTACAACGATTTTCCTTACTTATACGCTTTTGTCTTAACGATACAAAATAGTATGAAATAGGATCGCAACCAGTCAATGCTCAACTAATTTCTATATAAATGCCGCTCGACTATGCGGAGAAAATACCGCTCTGGCGGTGACATCACCAACCAGGGACAAACTAATTTCGTCTACGAATAAACTTTTTAACCATTTTCAACAATCAAATGAAACATGAGAAATTTTTATTTATTAACCGGAATCCGAAAGCCTCCGTCACACAGAGGAAAAGTCGATGCGTCTGGCGCTTACCGCTGAACGCGTGATGCTCCAAAATTTAATCAGCCTCCAATTACTTTCAAAAATAGGCATAAAGCCGCTCCAGTGATGGCAACAACTACTTAGTCAAATTTTCCAACACCGTGAACTCTATACAAAAACAGATATGGCCACGGACACGGCTCTGGTGCGCAACAGGTACAATTGTCGAGAATATGAAGTTCCATTATATGCGGCACTTCTCATTTTCGACAATTGTCTCTATTTCTCTAGGAGCGTTTAGCGGAGAGGTATTTGGGCCAATGTCGCAAGAGTGACACGGCTGGTAATAGAGCACTCTTAGTGACGCATTTTGCCTTTTGATGTAAGTCGTCCCCGCATAATTTGGACAACTAGATAGTATGTATCCTAGATGCTCGGGGTGTGTATGACACGCTCCGCAGCTATCATCGGGAATGTCTTGGCTCAAAGTGTGGCGTAAGTATGCCAGAGTGGAAATGACACCGTCTTGATATGCCAAAATGAAGCCCTCCTTGTCCGACTTCAAACCGGGTGATTTAAGGAAAGCAAACGTTAGCTCATACGACATCGACTGATCTTCCACATGTCTGTGGAGGATGCCGCGCATCCTCTTTTTGAGGAGCTTTTGGTGTAAGTTTTTCTCCTTTGCTTCCTTAGGCCAGGCCTTCAGGAGTGAGTACTCAAGATAGATAAGATTTGATGCATTTTGCTCACCCCTGATATTGAAGTCAAGGCCAAGTTTCTCAGCAGCCTCCGCTGCTGCTTTGTACAAGAACGTCCCTTTGTCCACTTCTTTGTGTTTCCTGGCCATTTTAAGAAGAGCGTCTTGTCCATTCGCAACTATATGTGCTCTACACAGAATAATACTGTTGTGAAGACATTCATGATTCAGTATTCCGCGACCACCTTTACGGCGTGAGATGTTTAGTCGTGGAACAGAAGACTCAAGATGCATGCTTTTGTTCATGTGCATATCCTTTCGACACCCGGTATCGAGGGATCGGAGCGCGTCCATCATCCATGGAACTACTCCAAATGAATAGAGTACTACTGGGACGGGAAGCATGTTCGTTGCAGATACTTCATTCCTCGCCGACAGTTCGGAAGACCAAATCTGTCAACGAGCTCAGGATCTTCGGGGATGCCATTCGGTTTTCCTTTCCTCAAATTAACCTTGGCGCATTTCTTCAACCCGAACTACATTCCAATCTCCTGAGTGTGCTCTTTGACAATTTTTAGAGTTAGATGTAGTTTCTCTTGATTTCTCGTATAGATCTGAAGGTCAAACATGTAAAATACATGAGTGAAATTCAGTACTTTTTATTAACAATTTAATTTCAGTGCATAATGGGTGTTGGTGTCCTTGGCGTCCTCGCAAGCTCTGCCATCGTTAATAATCCTACGGAATACCCCGAATTAACCTTGTATGTACTCCGTGTAGCAGGATTGTACACGTGAAGGGTTTAAAACAACGTCATCAAAGATCATCATTCAACAATCGCGTTTCCGCGAACTAACAACCTTTTGAAATAGAAATTCTGTCTTGGAATTTCACAATCTAAATTCGAAATTGCGTTAATAAACCACAACCGAGTGGAATTCTCATCTAAAAGATGACTGAAGGATTGAAAATTCAATTAATTAAAAATCTTCACGTTTTTCGATATATTAATTGCTTATCTAATTCAAAAGTGCAATGCTGGCCATTTGAAACATTAATGAGCCAGTAGCGAACTTCAATTATATAATAATAATAATAATAATAATTCTTCATTGCGTATCAAGTTATATACACTTATCGCAAGGAGAATGTTAAAACTAAATGTTTAGTTGGGGTAAGCGGGCTTACATAATTATATAATACAATACGTACATTACAGTTATTCATTGATGCAGAATCGTTATTTAAGACAATAGTTATTCGTTGACACAGAATGATCGCAATTTAAGGCAGTTACATACATGCAGAAATAAAGTTTTCATTGTTACTCCATCCATATCCGTGAGTAGTGAGAGTATTGCCGTTTCTGAATTCAAGTCAAAAAGTTGTGGAAAACCTGATAAATAATGTTTACGGAGACCTTTGTAAATCGGACAAGAGAGCAGTATGTGAATCACAGTTTCGTTTTCCATTTTATTACAAATACTACAGATTTGATCAGGATCGATCCTGTAAACATTTGTATTACAGGAAAATGAGATAATTCTATTAGTCGAGAGTCTAAGCTGGCAATATAGCCTGATAATCTGAAACGGGTATCTGTATTCTAAGTAAGGCGCCGTTTGATCGGCAAGACTCCTGGGTATACGGACTGAAAACGATCTTGTATTCGCGAATTTCTTAATGTCATACAATCTGAGATATTCGTAATAGGTTTCAAGCGCTTCATCTTTTTTTGATATCCATAGATCTGGGTCCTGACTGTAAATGAGGTCTCCCATGTTGATGAGGTTCAGCAACTGCTGTACCTGAGCTGCCCAGTTATATTTTATACTGCCAATCATAGAAGGTAGCAGTTCGATTTGTCTCAAAAAACAAATCCTGGGTAGAAGATTTTCATTCATTTACAGGACTCTCACAATCCAGTCCCAAGCCAATGATAGTATCTTGTGTTCTAATTTTACGCGACCTAATTCAAGTCGGAGGCCTGCGTTTTGTAGACTTCTAGGCAATTGTAAAAGTTTTTTGAAAAAGAACGTTTGAACTTTCTCCATCGAATCCATGTACCTCAATCCCCACAACTGGATACCATAAAAAAGAGTAGACTCCACCAAACTACCGAAATTGTACATTATGATACAAGTGCGGGAAGTTGGCGATTCCTACGAGTTTGACTAAAATTATTTACACTCGACTCTCTCAAACGTAAGCTTCCCAAAGGTACATGAAGTTGCACCAGGCAAACTAACCTAAACGGTCAACTTCTCAGCTGACGAAATTCTGACAAAAAAAAAAAGAAAAAAAAAGCAGACAAATTCTGCAATTGGCTGTAATCTAACGCGCGATTCAAAATCGAATTAAATTAAAATTTTGTTTTGAATCGCCCGCGTAAAATTTTGACCAATGGCAGCTTATACTGTTGGATCACTCATCCGGGTGGCTTCAGATTGGTTGTGATAATTCTTGCGACCAATCAGAAACTAGCGGTTCCCTTAATTTTCGTGCGTGGAATACAGCAGATACACACTTTCCTTCAAAGTATGCTTGATGGTCAACATTCCCGCATGAAATTTTGTGCGGGAATGTTATGATTCCCACACACTTTGACTTCATCACGAATCGGCCATTTTCTGCTCATTTTTTTTGTGCATATACTGAGAACTTCCCGTACAAAGTTGCAAAAAGTTTATTTCTACACGACCATGAATCCGTTTTAGATTTTGATAAGATAGACAGAACAGTACCTGTAGCCACCTGGGATTTACCAATGGCTGAAAGAGTTGCTTTATAACCCAGTGCAGGCCCGGGTATAGGTATACCGAGGTAGCTATAGGACTTGACGACTGGTATTTCCACATTATTGTATACTGTGTTTTTAGGATAGATTTTTTTAAATCTACCGCCTTCACTAAAGATAACTATATTAGTCTTTCGCGTGTTCATTGTTAAACCGTTTGCTGCACAATATTCAGATAGCATATCCAATTTATTTTTTAAATCTGACTGTGAGTGAGCTAGGATGATTATATCGTCTGCGTAAAGAAGCAATAGAATGTCAATATATTCATTTAAATTTAACCCATTGACGCCCTTGGATCGAAAAAAGTCCTCTATATCTGACATAAAAGGAAACCTAAAGGGCTTAGAGAGTCACCCTGTAAAACCCCCTCCGAAACCGGTGTTTCCTCAGAGTACTCCCACTTTTTCTTAACTTTTAAAGTTGCCATGTCGTAAAAGTTTTTTATGATTCGAATAATTTTCGGACTGACCACTAGTCGATATAATTTATTCCATAAAAGTGAGTGAGGCATCGAGTCGAAAGCCCTCGCAAAATCCACAAAAATACCATATACTTTCCTTTTGGGCAGTCTCAATTGAAGGTGTATCGCATTAAACAGATTGAGTAGGTTATCTGTGCAGCTTCTGTTCCTTCGGAATAAAGCTTGACATTCTGGTATTACTCTATATCCCTCAGCCCAGGTTTGAAGCCTATTGCAAATGATCTGAGTAAATAATTTCGTAAAGGTGTTTATTAACGCTATAGGTCGGTAATTTAGAGGGTCAAGCTTGTCACCCTTTTTATGTAGCATTGAAATTAAAATTTTAGACTAAGTTGTCGGAATTTTTTCTGTGCTAAGGATTTGGTTAAACATGACTTGAACATAAAGTATCCAATTGTGGGGCAAGGCTTTGATAAATTCATTCGAGATTTGGTCTTCACCAGGTGCCTTGCCAGATCTAGAATTATTAATACACGTAGATAGTTCCAACCAATCAATCTCAAGATCCAACCATGGATGCGTTACACCGAAAAAAAGTGAATCAACATTAATACGTGGTGGGTAAACACATTGTAAGAAGTTTTGCCATTGTGGAATTGTAATAGGAGACTCCTGAAAAACCTTCTTCCTAAATTTGTTTGCGAAACTCCAAAATTGTTGTGAATTTTTTACTTCTGCCAGTTTATTGACATTCTCACTATCAAATAATTTAGCTTTCGTTTCCAAGAGGCTCCCATACAGATTTTTTGCTTTTTTGTATGCTGTCTTGCTTGTATCATCGAAGTTCGCGAGTTTACATTTTTTAGTAGAGCCTGTAGTTCTTTTTTTGCAGCGGAACAATCTTCGTCGAACCAGGGCTTCGAAACAAATCTAACAGCACCTGAACGTACGGTTTTTGTCATTTTACATTCATAAGCCATGTCTCTTATGGCGCTAGAAAGATTATCAAATTGAGAGTCAACCGAATTATTTTTAAAGTCAAATGCTATTTTTCCATAACGAAACATTTTTTCTTTGAATGACTCTGCGCAGTCTGAGTTCCATCGCAGGACAGTATACTTATTTATTTTTTCGACTTTACAAATGTCGTTGTTTTCTACAGTACCTTTAACAGTTAACGTGATTGGAAAATGGTCTGACAGTGATATCAAAGGTAGAACGGATAAATCTATTACGTACACTACAGCCTTCATTGGGTATATTTTTTTATCCTAAATTTGAACCTACGTATGTAATCTGAGCTGGACGATCTCCACAAGTTCTACCATTCAATAATATAAATCCGTTACTTTCCATAAACTCTAGTACTTTAGTTCCTCGATCGTTGATATTTGAATCTAGAGATTTTCTGGATGGGAAGAGTCTTGTATTTTGAAATATTTCGGCTGGCAGACCATTTTCCGATCCTACTCTAGCATTAAAATCTCCTCCAAACAAAAAAATTGCATTTCCATAGCGTACTTGTAGTTCAAATATATTAGTCGGTAACATATCTATGTAGACATCTGTTTCCAAATCAGGCTTTAAATAAATTAATCCTAATATTGTGGTTTGTCAACATATTTCTGTTTTCAGAAATATCCACCATTCAGTTTGCATAAGAATTTCAGACTTTACTTCACCTTTTTTTTAACAAAATAGCTAGGCCTCCACTCGCTCTCCCTTCACTTTTTTCTTTTATTGCTTCACTCCAGATAACGTCGTAGTCTTTCCATCGTAGAGGTGGTTTCTCAGGTGAATGAGTCAGCCAAGTTTCCGATAGACAAGTAATATCTGCATCCAGTTCGGATGTATCCAGTGATCCCTGTAGATCAAAGTTCTTGTAGCCATGCACATTCCAAAAGACAACAGACCAATCTCCGTAGCCTACAAGTTTTTTTGGGTTGTATGCCGTCTAGCAGGAGTACCTGTCTCTCCAACAAGTTCAGTCTTTGACACCAATTCTCCGTTATTCCAATACAGCCAGGCCCCATCAATATTCAATTTCCTGTGGCCAATTCTGACACTTTTGCCGTGTGAACGTTCGGATCTGGCTATATCTCGTAGGTTTTTTGCTATTTCTCTCTCTTTCTGTGTGAGATCATCTTCGATGTATATTTGCCTATTTCTCAATTGGTGAGATGTTCGTTTAATTATGTCTATCTTTGTGTCAAATGGATTTAATTTGACTCTCAGCATGTTGTCTCTCCTTCCGATCTTCCATGATTTTTCAAGCAAATCAGAAACGCCAAATTCGTTATTTAGGAAGGTCTGAACCTGTTGCGTAACGTCATCATCGATTACTTTTAGCCCTTTAATAATTAGATTGCATTTTTTCCATTCTTTCTCGAGACGATCCGTAAGAGTGTCCAATATTTGGACGTATGAGGCGTGTTCCTTCTCCATTTTCTTTATTAGGGAAATGTCAATATCCGTTGGCCCATTCTTACCTAGATCTTTCTCTAAGCACTCCACTCTATTCTTTAGACACGAAGGCGCAATCAGCAGATCCTCTTCCAGTTTTGACATTTTGGATTCAATATTGTTTCGCATTCTTGTCCACCTCTCCTCCTTTTCCAATAAATCATTTCTGATAGCGTTCAATTCAGAACCGTGCTTTGCGTTTTCTGTTTTAAGTTCATCCAACCTGCTTTTAATTAATTCGGTGGCGAGAGAATTATTATGATTCATTTTTTTGACATCGTCGGATAGTTGATCAAATTTTGTAGAAAGATCTAGAATTAACTTCTCCATCTTTAATTCTGGGGCATTCTTAGATTCATTTTCGGGTTGTGATCGGTCTGTTAATGAACATTCTGAACTTTCAGAGTTGCTTCTTTTAACGAGGTTTGTTTCTTCATCTTCCTGCCTTTTCCGTTTATTCAAGAAAAAGTCCGAAATAACAGGACCTACAGAACGCGTCCTTTCCCTATCAAGTAAATCACTTTTTTTCGGGCGGCCTCTTTTCGGTTTTTCAATGGTTGTAGGTGTGCGGAACACAGAAGTGTCTGCTTTGTTTACGTTGTCAGCTGTTTTTGGACCACCTGACGTTGTCTCCTTGGTAGGCGAGTTTTCTACCTTATTAACTACAGGGACGCAGCAGCCTGGTTGAATTTCGGTCTTATCGACGTTTACATCAAGCTGTCGAAAATCCTGCATAACCTAAAAACTTCCAAACTCGGAACTTCACCACGGATTTATACGTAATCGCACTGAACCATGAGCGAACTTTTTTATTTTTTGTTAACCGCAGGTATCACTTTTTACAAAAAGAGTCACAAAACACCAGCATTCAGCCGAAAACAGAGGAAAAAGCAGCAAAACTCACGCACCAACTCAAACGCGTATGCTCTTTGTCAGACCGTTACGTATCTCCAGCGAACTTCAATTCATCAAAACAATAACTTGTTGCAGTATATTTCCTTCTTTAATTTTTAAATCTGCCTTTTTAACTAAACGCGACTCAGATCATACAACTTTATATTAATATCGTTATTTTATCTCTTCTGTAATTATTCGAACTGTAGCTACAAAGCCTTTCATAATGCACTATTTCTTGTACTCACTACTCGTCATGGTATGATGGTCTAGCATTTACTGCCTTTTTCAACTGAACAACGCTGGAAACTGGTTTTTAGTGATAAATGCGCATTTGCGGTCAGACATATCATTTACATTATAACGAATGCTACTTCGTCTGATGAATACAATTATCATTTCAGCTGAGTCGTCACTTTTGTACAAATAACGCACTTATAATAGAGTCATTTTCATGAGATATTCGAATCTTAACATTCGTTAGAAGTGAATATCTGACAATCATCCAAAAATAATAAACAAGTAAAATTTCAAGTGTAATAAAATTACTTTTGCTCAAAATTGCCTTCTTACAACCCATTCATGAATATTCGTTTAATTCAGGTGGATAAACCCGAGGGGTAAGCCACTCTAAAATCATGATGTTTTGAAATCAAAAATCTGTAGAAAATGTTAAAATAAGCATAGCTTGATTATGCTCAACGTAGTGTTACTGTCGATAGAATTTTTTTTTTATGAATAACAAAAGATTCTTATTGCACGAAATGAAATGATTCGCATACGAATAAAATCGTTTAAAATCAACGGCTAAGGAAAAAAATCACAACTGTAGCCTACGCAACGCTCCGCTAAGAGAAATAACAATGGGATAATCGTCGAATAAGGAAAATAGCATTTGATCGTTTACTACAACGTGTGAATTTCTCCGAGTCTTGCTCTTCGTGACGAGTCGGCTAAGATCGGAACACGGCGGGCCTGTGTACGAACCGTTCGACATACGAAATAAAAAAGATTGGATTGAGGAGCCCTCACATATTACGTAAAATAAAAAATCAGGGGGCGGGGTTTTTCTTTGGTGAAGGTCTGTTATGTGGGCATGGGGGGGGGGGGAGGGTATTTTTAACCCGAGTACGTAACGACAAAAATTTAATATTTATTCATGTAAAACTTTAGTATAACATTTTCCGTCAAAATAAATAATTTTCGATCAGGGAAAAGGGAATTTTTAACAAAATTGTTAAATTTTCGAACAAACTGATGAATCTTTGATAAAAAAAATTATTTATCAACGCAAAATGCAATAGTTGATGTTTCCATCAAAAATATTTTCATTTTCAATAAACAACTGCTGAACTAAAAAATACAAATTTCCGACATTAGAGTTGAATTTTTAACTAAAAAAGATTGTTCATTCAACAAAGAAAAAAATCAAAATAGCTGAATCAACGAAAAAACAGTTTTTAATAAAACAAGTGAATGTTCAACTAAAAACGATCAATTTTATAACAAAAATGGAAAAGCTGCATTTTTAATAGAATAAAATAATTTTCGAAATCATTTGTTAAATTTTTAAGACAAGTAATTAAATTTTTGCTCAAATTATACATCTACAATCAAAAAAATAAATATGTAATCGAGTAGGTGACTTTTCAACCCAAAAGTTGAATTTTCTACAAAAGAAGACAAATTTTCAACAAAATAGATGAAATTTTAACTAAAAAAAGATCAATTCTCAAACAGCAATAGAACAGTTCAATTTTCAAGTAGGAAAATGAGTTGTTGAGCAAATAAAACAATTTTTCAACAAAATAATTGAATTTTCAATTAAAAAAATAATTTTCAACGAGAGAAATGAAATTTTAACAAGAAGAATAATTTTCTACCAAAAAAGGAGGCTTTTTTCTGACAAAATAGAATTCAACAAAAGCTTTAGTTAAATTTTCAATTACAAGAAGTAATTTTCAATAAAAAAAACTAATTTTCAACCAAATACATGAACTTTTAACCAAAAGGAATGATTTTCTACCAAAAAAGAATAACTTTCAAGAAAATACTTGAATTTTCAAAAAAAATATTTCATTCCTTAATCGCATTTGTAACCTAATAGTTGAATTTTCGAGCAAAACGTGAATTACTCACCAAGAAGATTAACATTCTACCAGAAAATACAAAGTGTCAACAAAATACGGAAATTTCCAAACAGATGGATTCACAATTGAAGAAGATTAATGCTCAACCAAACATTAAATAGTTAAGCTTTCATTAAAAAATCAATCTTGCATAAAAAATAAAAGTTAAAGCCAAAGAAATGAAGTTTGAACCTGAAAGATAGATCTTTTTACCAAAAAGAGATTAATTTTCTAAGAAATCCAAGAACTTTCAACCAAAAAGGTAAATTAGTTACCAATAAGATTACTTTCCTACTGTTTTGAGAGGATTCAAAAATAATGAAAACTTATAAGATATTTTAGGAATTTTGATTTCAAAAGATTTCCTTAAATTTCGAAAGAGAGTAGAAGATTTCAAAGAAAAATGTTTCAATTTGGCATGATTGAAAAATATTTAAAAATCAAGTAAATTCAAGAAATAGGTAAAAGATTATAAGAGATTGAAAAAGAATTTTAAATTTCTTTATATTTTAAATGATTTTTCAGAATATTAAGAAATATTCGGGTTAGCTGAAAATATTTCAAGGAATTTGAGAGGTTTTAAATATTCAAAATTTTTTTATAATTTTCTCAAGAATATTATGAAATTTATATTTATATCAACTTGAAAACAAACTGATAATACTTCTTTTCTTGTAAGTAATTTCAATATTTGTGTGACAAAGAAAAATATTGAAAAAGCCTTAAGTCTTAAATAAAAATATTTTTTTATTGATTTTTATACAATATTCCATCTTGAAAAACTTTTTATTTATTTAGAAAACGTCTATTATGTTTTTAAAAATAATAAAAAAAATGTTAAGTAGATGCGGCTAGGGGTGAGGGGTGAACGTTACATAATAAGTGAACGCTCCCTTAGCGTCAAAATCGAGGTATCAACGAACCTGTAAGGAACGGTTCTTAGCTTGTAAGGAAAAAATCATCCGAGAAGCTATCGGACTGGGCACTCTAGCGCCGCTAGTGACAACGAACATATCACTAGCTTACAAGGAAGGAAGAGTAACTCCAACGTTACGAATAACGATCTTTGATGTTATTCAAACAGGCTCATAAGACAGATTCCTTATTCTAGTTACATTAGCATCACCGATATCGAAAAATCAGAGCACAACGTCCATATAACACTGAACGTGATCTCGTTGATTTGAGAGTGGTTTACCCCTCGGATAAACCACCATCCCTTATCGTGATTAATCACTTCAAAATATTGATAACTCACATTCTTTCTCAAACAAATACAACATACTGTTGACGGAGCCCTGAAGAGAATTCAAATAATTTAATGAATTTACATCAACACATCATCGTCTTACAAACTAAAATCTAACTTGGGATGATCTTTTTGTGTTATCTAACAAAAGGTTTGATATTTACGCAATCGCATTTTGGATTTATGTTATCAAATCAATGCAATATAGTTCATCTTTGTTAATTTCTTTACTGACATGGATACGTGGAAGTGACTCCGTTTCATTGCTGAATTTTTAAGGATCAACAGAGAATTCGAAACCTATCTTTAATTTTCAAAATTGAAAATCACTTCTTTAAAAGCTGTAATTCTGTTAATTTCGAAGTCAGTTCATGCTCTGTGGCAGCATTATAATTCTAAAGGATAATTCACGGAGCTTTCATTCCGTTGCACTCAATAAACACAATTCTCAATTCATCTTGTAAATCAAAAACTATTTTGTAGTGTTGCTATCGGTCTTACATATGTGAATTGAATAGCTCAAATGGTTCAAAGATCACTATAACATATATCCTATTCACTCTTGAGTTCCTTTATGGATTCATCACCTTTAGATAAATCGAGCTCTCATCATAGAGTAATTCAAATAAACCGTTCCATAAATTTAACTATACATAAATTTTGAATTTTAGATAATGTAATTATCTAAATAGATTGGTTCAAAGTCACTTATTCAAATTTTTCTGATTATTTTTAGACCAAAGAGACAACTCTCGAGTCCAAAAAATCTCTTAAGTTTGATAAACTATTGTAACTTGCCTTTTGAGAACTGTAGTTTTTGCAACACAATTTCAAGTTGTCTTCAAATTGCAATAATTCACATTTTTAATGTATTGAGTGTTAAAAAAGGATGCAAAATCTAAAAAGATTAAAAAAATTTTAATTGACTAACTTATACCCTTTTCTTACTCTTTTTACTTGGATCGAAATGTGGTTGAGAAGTAAAATAAAGTTGGCAATTTTATCTATGGTTTAACCTCGAACAGCAATTTAATTCAAAGAGATCAATTCTGATCCTTCGTTGAAATAAACAATCTCAAAGTATTATTTACCCAAAAAAGCTACTATCGAAAATTGGCGTCATCCAAGTCCAAATTTTGCATAAAATTGTAGATTTTAACATTAAAACAATAGAAATTCCGTGTGAAAGATCGGGAATTGCTGGCGATATAAATCGATATGATGGCAAAAATATACCAGTCCGAAACTTCCTTTAGGATAACTTAAATAGGGAATCTTCAGTGCCAGCCAACTCTGAAAAACAGTATCTCAAAGCAGTTTTAGCCCGTTTGAAAGGGGCGGCCCGAGATAGTATCCATGGTAGATCTTTTGAAACCATTATCGATCTAGTTAAACACTTAAAACAACGTTTCGCCCCTCGCAAAACCTATTCATGGTATTTACATGAAATTTCGACTATTCGAATGAATCAAGAAGAAAGTGTCAGCGAATTCTATGATCGAGTAGTGTTTTTAAAATCAGGAGCTCAAGCTGCGCTTGAGGATAAATATACAAATGTTGCACAACTTTTAGTGCCACTTAATGACTGTGCCCTCGAAGGATTTCAGCGCGCGTTGCCTGTCAGAATATCAGGTTTGGCAGAAGCCAAAAACCTCCGAACTCTAGATAATTCCCTAAAAGTCGCTTTCGAATACGAAGAAAGACAGCAATTTAATTCTCAATACCCTACAAACTTTTATCGCAAAAATAGATATTCTCAAACCACTTATTCAGGATCACGTGACCGTAGTCCTAGTCCTCATGTACGCTTCACGATGACTCCTGATTCATATGAAGATTCTAACCAAAAACAGAATCCGCCTGTGATAATAAAACGCCCTCATTCTCCTGGAGCCTCGAATTTCCCAAATAGTAACAAACCTCATTTCTCAAACAACTATATTCCTCATTAGCAATATCCTTATATGCCTTATCACCCTTATTCTTACTACCTGACCGCTCCCATACAGAATAGCGGATATCCAAATTATAATTTCTCACGATGAGGAATAAACACCACACCCCGTTTTAAATCTCCCGTTCAATCAAAGAAGGAAACTTTAAACTACAACTCCGCACGCTGCAGTCGAGAATCCCAAGTTGGAGAGTTCTCATCATCAGACTTTTTGGAAACAAAAGCTTCATTTCTAGTTGATACGGAGACCCATATAAATATAATAAAAAAAAAATTCTTCAAACTCCTATTAAAATCTCATCTATCAGCAAACTAAAACTTTCCTTAGATAATTCAAGAGTAGTTTTTCATGTAGTCTCGTCTGATTTTCCAATTAATACAGACGGAATTCTAGGTCGAGAATACCTTCGTCAAGAAAAGTTCGGCATATCGTTTTGGTATAATACAATAGTAACTCACTCCAACCCTACAAAACCTATTTCTTTCATCGATAAGGAATCGAAAGTCGCTCAAAAACAAATACATGACTACAAAGGAACAGGACGAGGAAAATTGCGTATAAAAGCTAGAATTAAACAGGTAATTCCCGTAGGAGTTTTAAACATTGAAGTAGAGGAAGGATATCCACCCTCAATAAAGACAGGAGGGTTTAATAATAGGAGAAGCCGTCGTATAAAATTCCAACGGAAATTGCTATATATATGCGATTAATACTACTGAAGAGGACCTAGAAGTAGAAATTGACGCACAAGAACTCATCCCTTCCGAACATTATAATTTACCAGGAGATGAGCTGGAGGACTATCCTGCGGACGAGGAATACATACTGCCAGAAAATAGAGTAGAAGCGATTCTTGAAATCCTAAAACTAGATCATCTAAACACAGAAGAAAAAGAGTATGTTAAAGAAATAGTTCGGGAATACCCTGTTTTCTTTTCTTATCCCACACATAGAGTGCATCATAAAATACATACAACTAACGATGTTCCAATCCATATTCGACCGTACCGATTTTCGCCCGTTCAAAAAGAAGAAGCGAAGATCGTTATAGACAGAATATTGACGGAAGGTGCAATCAGTCATTTCGAATCAACCTATAGCTCTCCTATGCTAATAAATCGGAAAAAATTGGACCACACCGGAAAGGAAAAGTACAGAGTATTAATAGACATCCGGCTGTTGAAGGTAAAACCCATTGGTGATGCTTATCCATTTCAAAATTTACAGAAATATTAGATCATTTAGGAAAGGCACGATACTTTACAGTTTTTGATCTAGCCAGCGGATTTCATCTAATAGAATTAAATCCAGCTGATAGACCAAAAACTGCTTTTTCATTTTCAAACGGGCACTACGAGTACATCAGAATACCCATTGGTTTGAAGAATTTCCCTGTGACACTCCAGCGCTTAATGGACCAAGTTCTTCTAGGATCACAAGGCGTTATATTATTTGTCTATCTCGACGACATAGTAATATACGCAGAAACACTAGAAGAACATAGAAAGAAGGTAAGACGCCTCCTAAACAGATTAAAAGAAGCCAATGTTTCTATCCAACCAGAGAAAAGCGAATTCCTGTTCAAAGAAGTTAATTACCTTGGTCATATAAATAGCAGTAAAGGAGTGAAACCTGACCCTAAGAAGATCGAAGCGGTGCAAAAATTTCCAACGCCCAAAAATCCCAGAAATATAAAACAATTTCCAGGCCTAGCCGGATTTCACAGAAGGTTTATAAAAGATTCTGCAGCGAGAAAAAAACCGCAAACGAATCTTCTAAAGAAAGCCTTTTAATTGAGGACCGGATGAAGAAAAAAGTTTCTAAGATTTAAAACAAGTCTTATGTGAAAGTCCTATTTTGCGGTATCCAGACTTTCAAAAACCATTTACCATAACAAGAGATGTCTCAGGCCATGCCGTAGGTGCAGTACTGAGCCAGGAAAAGGAAGGAATACACTTTCCTATTTCATACATTTCTCACGTTTTGAACGGTGCCGAAAGTAATTATTCTACTACCGAGAGAGAATGCTTAGCAGTTTTGTATGCAGTACAACAATACCGATCCTATATTTATGGAAAAAATTCACACTGATTAATGATCATTAACCCTTAAAATAGATAGATTCCTTAAAGGACCCTGAACAACGTTCAATTTGTTGGCGATTGAAATTAAGAGAGTACGAATATTCCTTTGAATATAAGCATGGAAAATTAAACACTAATGCTAATGCACCCAAGTGCGAATTGCCGGAACTGAAAACACGGCCCAGGCTTGGTCCAATTTCGGCAGCCAAAGATCGGCTAATGTTATTGGGCCAATATCGGCATTCTAATCGGCCCAATGTTGTGCCCGTACTGGTTGCCTATATTGGCTATTCAAATTTGTCGATCTACCGCCGATGCTTGGCCCAGTGATGGCACATTACTGGACCAAGTGTTACTTTTATCACGGCAAAGCATGTTTTATCAGGAAAAGCCAGAGATCGGCCCAGACGCGGCGCATTACTGTTCCAAACTTCGTCTTTACTCTAGCAAAACATGTTTTAATAGGAAAGGCCGGAGTCTGGCCCAGACTCGCCGCACTGCTGTTCCCAACTTCGTCTTTACTTTGGCTAAACATGTTTCAATAGGAAAAGGCAAGGTCTGGCCCTGCAAAGGCCGGAAAGAGGTGCCAAGTATAGGCCAAAGCATTTATTCAGATTTATGTGTTTTCTAATGTCTAAGAACTATAAATACAACTGTCTCGAATGCAACTTCTTTCCTGATTTTTTTAAGAAAAAAATTCCAAGTTCCATCTTTATGTAAAATTGTAAATGTTCAGAAAAAATTAGATTTTATGTCAATCTTAAACGTTGTAAGATGGTCTAAAACACCTGAAAACCAAAACTTACACGGAAGTTTAAAAAAATTTGTTATTAAACAATTGTGAAAGTTCACGATGAAATTTCTAAGTTCCGTCATTAAAAATTTTCAATGTACATAAAAAATTACATTTCCTGTCATTGTAGAAAGTTGTAAAGCAGTCTAAAACGCCAAAAAACGAAATATTACACGAAGAAAAATTGTAATCGATATAAATTATTTATTTAAAACTTATTTTATTGATATTCCTGTTAACAGTTCGTATATTTTACATCTATACATTACGTCGTATAATAATAAATATTTAATCAGAAAAAGAAAGTTTAAAATTTGGTGTTTCAACTGTTATGCTTATGTTACTGCTTATGAGGATGGCTTTTTCATCAAGTTTCAACTCAGAAGTTTAGCGCAATGGTTAAGACTCCCGACTGCTAGGCGATAGATTTAGGTATATAGATGTAGGTTCGATACCCCGCAGCGTTCGAAATTTTATTTATAATATAATATTTAAATATGTAATACGTATTCACTCTACACCAGGACCCATTAATATTCAAAGTCAAATTACTCGCAATCAATCATTATTTATTTTTTAAATACCTTTTTTGTCATATCGTTAGCTTATAGCAGTAGTGAGTGCTAAAGTTAAACAAAATGTTTGAATGAAATTTCAGTTTTTAGAATTATAATAAATATTCGGACATTATGCAGTCGTATATAGATGCGTCCTAAAACAATTCAATGGTTTTGTATTATTTTTTTAATTAACTCCGGAAATGGCGGCCAGAGTCTGGGCCAGAATTGGCCGCCAAGTGCATACCGTAGTTACACATCCAGCTATGGCCCAATACTGGCAACCGAATTTCGGCAACATTTTTGCCAATACTGGGCCAATGTTGGGCCGTATTGGAATTCGCACTTGGGCACTTTCTAGAAACCCGATTTTAGAAAGACCATTGGAAGTAAGTCAAGAAGAATGTAAGGGAAAGCCTGCCAGGTTATTACCAATGCAGACCCGTCAAACAAAACAGGGAAGAGCGCAATAAGCGAAACCACTAGCTAAACCAATGAGCACCAATCCAAGAGCCAAACCTACAATCTTAACAGTGAAAGGACCATCAGCCAAAACTGATAATTTTCAGCCTTTCACTTCAAGAATGCAACGTCCAACGAACCAAAAATCAAAAGACAAAATTCACCCTATCGATCCAATTTCCAAATTTTCTTGTAGTTTAAATGAAAGTACTATAGATAAAAGTTTGTTCGGACATAGGGTGGAGGAAGAAAGAAATGAACCAAGACCTAACTATCGAGATTCTAGTACCGATTCAGAGGATAATTCTGACGAGAACTATAACCCTATCCCTCCCATACTTAGAATGAAACGCAGCGTTATACCCAGTCTAGATATGTGTTGCTCAATGTAAAAGTGGCGTCAGTCCACATTTTTAAAAAACATATTTTTTTGCCGGATTGGATCATATTTAGTCATATCTTGCAGTTTAAAGGTCAAGGAAGAGCAATAATTGCGCTAAAATCTCACAGATGGCATAACTTGTTTACTCAGGGGACTAAAACTGCTATATATTCATTATAAAAGTGACGTAAGTCACAATTCACTCTAATAGTGAAATAAATCCGTAGTTGAATCACCTTCATGGTTTTATTGTGACCAATGTTTGACATGTGGTGTTAGGTTGTGTGATAAAACTTTAAAAAATAGTGTTTTAATAGCTTATTTTAATAAATATGGAGGATTTTAGTGATTCCGGTTCGGAATATCAGCCTACTTCTGAAGAAAGTAATTCTGAATATAGTAAGCTTTTCTAAATTCATTGTTTTGCTGACCTCAAAATATTATTTACATTTTTGGCTTTTTTTCTCATTTTATATCTTGTTTTGAGTTATTAATACATGCTGTATTGCATGGCCTAAGCTTTTGTGTTGTTCCAGATACTGATTCAGGCAACGATGAGAATATTGATAAATATTATAATAACCAGCCAAATCTGCAGGCTGAACCTAGTAAGCTTTTCCAAATCCATTGTTTTGCTAACCTCAAAATATTATTTAAATTTTTGTCTTTTTTTTCTCATTTTATATCTTGTTTTGAGTTATTAATACATGCTGTATTGCATGACCTAAGCTTTTGTGTTGTTTCAGATACTGATTCAGGCAACGATGAAAATATTCAGCCAAATCTGCAAACTGAACCTGGACCATCTTGACCTAGAAAACGGTCACTCAACACAGAAAATTGGGCAGCTAATAGAAGTAAATCGTTGCGTAACAGTGGAAAAAAATATTTAACTAAAACGGGAGTGAGGAAAGATTGCAAAAAATTTAAAAATCTTGATTGTGGGTGTCCTAAAAAATGTGTTACGTTAATTGAAGAAAATGAAAGAAAAGAAATATTTGACTCATTCTGGGATTTAAAAGACTTCAACCTGCAGAATTCATATCTGTATGCATGAGTGCAAAAAATGACAGTTCAAAGAAAACGCCCAAGGGATCTGTCTAGTGCAGGAAAAAACGTGTCGTTTAAGTATTTTATAAAGTCTAGTATCAAGACACAATCAGTTTGTAAGAAATATTTTCTGACAACATTTCAAATAAGTGACGGCATATTATATCGCTGCCTATCGAAAAATGATGTCTATCTCACTAAGGACAAACGTGGCACAACTAGTTCCCGAAAACTCGATGATTCTGATATTGTTGCCCACATTCAAAGTTTTCCTGCATATCAAAGCCATTATACAGGAAAGAGTAATCCTAACAGAAAATATTTAAATCCTGGGCTAACCATTCGCAAGATGTACGATCTTTATAAAGAAAAATGTGAGATTGAATTGGTCGAACCTAAGAAACATATAAGTATTATCTTAGTCTTTAACACCAAGTTTAATCTCCAGTTTAAGACACCGCGGCAAGACACATGCAAGACTTGTGATGACCTAAATTTGAAAATAGAAGGATCTGATGATAACAACGTCAAGAAGGAGTTTGAGGTCCAAAAAGAACTTCATCAAGAAAAAGCAGAATCAGCAAGAGGAAACCTTCAGAATGATTCGAAAAAGACTGATGAAGCATACATACTAACTTTTGATCTGCAGAAAGCCTTAGCCTTATACATTGTTTTAATAATAACAAGGTATACATGAATGTATGGGACGAAGTTGAAGGGGGAATAGGTTCTCAAGACATAGCAGCATGTCTTGTTAAGCACTTGAAAACTCATGCGGCATTAGAAAAGCATGTTATTATGTATTCCGACTCTTACACTGGACAAAACCGAAATATCAAGACAGCCCTTTCTCTTTTGAAGCTTTTACAAGACCCTGACACTAGTATTGACACCATACACCACAAGTTCTTGTTGTGAGGACATTCTTATCTGCCCAATGATGGCGAATTTGGAATAGTAGAGAGCGCTAGTCGCCGCGTTGAACTAATTTTTAACCCAGATCAATGGAGCGATATTATAAAAACTGCCAAACGTAAAGAATCTTATTTTGTTGTTACTAAAATGGAAAAATCTGACTTTTTGAGTACCGCTTCCTTAGAAAATTCTACCAAAAACAGAAAGCAAACAACTTGCGGTTATAATTTTAGCTGGTTAAATTTTAGATGGCTTAGGTTTGAAAGAAATCATCCTTTAAAAATTCAATTTAAAGAAACACTAAACCTAGACATACCCTTTTATGAAGTAGATTCATGTAAAAGAAAGCAAGGACGACAGGCCCACTTCTGCAATACTCGACAAGATCCACTCTATACGTTCAGAAGACCGGTCAGTGATATGAAGAAGCAAGATATGCTTGATCTTCTACCATACATTCCGCCAATATACCACGATTACTACTAAAATGTCCCCATAGATATCGCAACTCGTTCAAGAACAATTAATGTCGATGAGCGTTTATCTGATGACGAAATTACATATGATTGAAATACAATGTGCATATTATTATAGTGACATGTCACTATAAAAATGAAGGAACTCCATAAAAAAAAGTTTAAGTTCATTTATTGAATTAATTTCAGTTTTATTGTCTAAATAACTACAAATTATTATACTTTGTATTTGTATTAAGCATTAAAAAAAACAAACTCTATGTGAATACTTGCATTTTTTTCCTACACATCATTTTGCAAAAGGCTCGTTATTTCAAAATTCAATTGAATTGAGATAATTCACTTTTACAATGAACGACACATATTACTATAGCAGCCTTTCCAGCTCATAATCTACCCACAAGTACTACCCACAATTTCCAGAATTATTCGAAATTGAAAGCGAAGAAGATGACACCAAAGGAGAGAAGCAAACTGGACCCATTATAACTGTGATTCGTCCACAAAGTGATAGTGAGGATAGTTTATCAGAATAAGAACAGAACGATGAACAACTAGGAGAAAGAAATGACCTTAATAGCACAAAAGTAATTAGAGAAGTATTGCAAGATTCATTCTCTCAGTTTGATGAATCCTTGCAAACTCACAAGGATTGGATAAAAGAAAGGGAAGTTGAAGGAAACATAAGACCTTATATTAGAGGTCACTGCTGTCTCAGAAGGAGAAACCGACTCAGGACTTCTTGAGGCAATTGAAAAAATAGAGTCTGAGGGCAAATCTGAGATAGCCCAGAGGATAGATTCAGTAATAAATTGGGCAGAAAATGAACTAAAGGAAGTCGGAACGAGGGACTCTAGCAACAAGGAGAATAACAATAACTCAGATTCTCCTATGGGAAAAGATATTCCCCCAACGCAAATGTTGCCTGAAAACAGGCAATGCAAGAGTGTAACTTTTGCACCTCAGAGAGAATCCCCTTCTACTCCCGAAATCTTAGCAACATACCATCCTTCAGGTTGTGGATTGCCACAAGCCCTATCAACACCATCTCAGAAATCAGCTATGGATAATTCGAAAATCCCAGAAAGTGCAATAACTAACAATGGAAGTACAAGCCTTGACATGTGGAAATGAGTTCACAAGAGACGTCTATTACCAAACCTGCAGTAGCCTATACATATAGGCTGACTATACACGCACGCCCATCACTAGCGTATAGCCTGCAATGCCAGAAATGTATACTCTATACCCCAAGGAAGATATTCTGCCTGGAATAACTAGCTGCAGGGAAAATTTAACTTATTTGAAGGGAAATTAGGTACATTCTCTTTCAGCAGATTGTGAATTGAGTACCCCAATAGGACGACTCTAGAGGTCGTTATAAAATTTATACACTACCTTTAACGACATCCACATCGAAATTATAATTTGTTATGGGAGTATAAGCGTACCTCCAAAAGAAAATCGCGAACAAATAATAATCGAAAGTCATCAGAGTTAGATTGGAGGCCACAAAGGAGTCAATAAAGCATACAGAAGAATACGTGAAAACTTTATGTGGCCAGGAATAAAAGAGCAAGTCACTGAGTTGATAATAACAGACACCCCTATAGAAACATTTTATGAGGTATCTCTCTGCATCGCCGTAGCGGTACCAGATACAACGGCAACGACAATAGCCCATGCGTTCGCCAAAAATTGATCTTTAGAGGGAAGTCGCACGGTGTTAGTCGACTATAGCTCATCCTATACCGATAACTATGACGATTGAGATAAATTATTACCATTTGCTTTTTATCTCATATAACACTTCAATTCACGAGGCAACAAAATTCACACCTTTTGTATTAATTTTCGGGAAAACTGCGCGCACACCCAGTTCATTTCCCTCTAGTGAGAAACTAGAAACTTATGGATCGTATTTAGAAGAACTGATAACTAGATTTTCGGAAATCAACTTTATAGCTGCAAATTACTTGATTCCAGCAAAATGAAGATCAAAGCAATTATATGACAGAAAAGTCAAACCCTATAAAAAAGTAGGCTTATTAGATAAGCACACCGCGATCCTAGAAACCCTAGATGGAAAACGTTTCCAACAGCATGCAGATAAACTGAAAGTTGGTCACGAGTAACTATGATTAATATAGCATTTATAACATAACGATTTTCTTTGCAGAATAGCTGAGTCAATTATTTTGACTAAGCGTCCCACTGAGCAAATCTATGCCCACACCATCAAGCCTAAAAGAGAAGTGGAGGAGTGAAAGTACGCCAAAGGGCCCCTAGAAGAATTGGCAACTGAATACAATTTCGCAAAACCTATTTAGAGCTTACGCAGAACCGAAGGACCCCCTCATAACAGATTAAGCTATGTAAAATGCGTAGTGGAGGATATTCATCGCGGAAACTTCTTTATTAACATTAGCGATGCGGGACCAAAATTTCGATCAGATGAGGATTTCACAGCTAGATAAATTCTTAAAGAATTAGAAGAAGTCTATCATATTTCCAAACAAAATAATATCGAAAATGAAGTTGAAGATACTTACGTTATTTGTTCAGACAATGAGAATAAAATGCTGATCAAGTTATATAAGTGGGAAAATGCCTGCGAATATTGTTATTTAAGAGGACACATCATGAATTCCTGTAGTAAAATCATAAAAAGATATAAGTCTCTACCCGAACCACAAGAAGTTACAGAGGAAGAATTTTGGGGCTCATTAAATGAGTCAGAAAATCATAATCTGATATATATATATATATATATATAATTAAAAAAAAGTTACACAACCACCGCAGGGTACCACTAAGAGCAACTGCCATCTGGAAAAAATGTCAATGGCCCCCAGTAGAACCGCGGTAAAATACACCTATGGCCACGTCTCACATCCGTGAGATGGGTGGTCACAGGGCACGACGAAATCACAACGACAGGCCGGCGAAACCCTCGTGTGTCTTGAGGACACGAAGCGACCCAAGGATGACAGCTTTCTGCATCCATCTCGCAAGAGCCTTGGCATATTTTTGGCACGCGGGTATGGCTTTAAGGTTACGAACCAGCGATAATTTCACACCTCCGAGAGCACCTATCACAAGAACAATTACTCGTACCGAATATTTTGGGTACAGTCGACGCAGCTCTCTTTTAAGGTCTTGATATCTCTCCTCTTTTTCTTTCTCCTTTGCAGTGATGTTGTATTCGGATGGAGCCGAGAATTCGATCACGAATATAGTTCGTTTCTCGAAGTCTTGGAGAACAATGTCAGGCCTCGAGTGCGCAACGGAGACTGCTGCCCGAAAATCGTAGTTCCAGAAAATCTGGCACTTCTCGTTTCGGACAATTGACTCTATATCCCTTGGAGCGTTCGGCAGGGCAGGGTCGCGAACAACACCGTAAGAGCGACAAAGGTGGTAATAAAGTACTCTTAGGGCCGCATTATGTCTATAGATATACGTTGTTCCTGCGTGGGTCGGACACCCCGATAGTATATGTTCTAGGTACTCAGCGTGTGCATGACACGCTCTGCACCTATCACTGGGAACTTCTTGACATAAAATGCGGGCGCGGTATGCTAAGGTGGAGATTACACCGTCCTGGCATGCGAAAATAAAGCCCTCTGTACCTGAATTGAGCCCTGATGATTTGAGGAAAGCAAAAGTTTGCTCCTTCGACAAGGACTGTTTTTCTACATTTCTGTGAAAGTTTCCGTGCATTTGCTTGTCGAGTAGCTCTTGGTGAAATTTTCCAACCTCTGCTTTCTTTACTTCGGCTTTTAGCCGTGAAGCATCTAGATGGAGTAATGCACTTTCCTCACTTCTGATGTTAAAATTCAGGCCAAGGGTCTCAGCAGCTTGCTCCGCGGCTTTGTAAAGGAACGCCCCTTCGCCAATAATCTCGTGGTTTCTGACCATCTTCAGGAGAGGATCTCTGCCATTCGCAACGATGTAAGCTGTACTCAAAACAATTCGGTTATGAAGACACTGGAGATTCAGAAGTCCGCGTCCGCCTTGCTGGCGTGAAATGTATAATCGCGGAACTGACGAATTGATATGCAAGCTTTTATGCATATGCATGATCTTACGCGTGGTGACATCAAGGGCCTTAAGCTCGTTCTTCGTCCATTGAACCACCCCAAACGAGTAGAGTAGAACCGGGACGGCAAGCATGTTAGTCGCAGATACCTTGTTCAACGCCGACAGATTGGAAGACCAAATCTGTCGAAGAAGATGCTTGTATCTGCTTCGGAGAGACTCCATCACTGATGTTACGTCCTGAATGCGGCTTTGAGGCACGCCCAGGTATGTATAGGTCTCTCCAGTGTTAAGATGTCTAATAACACTTATATCCACAAGCTCAGGGTCCTTGGGAACGCCAGTAATCTTTCCTTTCTTCAAATGAATTTTGGCACACTTGTCCAAACCAAAGTCCATCCCAATCTCTCCTGTGTAGTTCTTGACGATATTTAAAGCAGTTTGAAGTTTGCTTTTACCAGCGGCATAGATCTTCAGGTCATCCATATAGAATACATAAGTGACCTTATGCTCACGCTGATTAGTTTCGCCACAGAGGTATCCAGGAGAATTTCCTAGTGCAAGAGATAGAGGCAAAAGTGTGATGCAAAAAAGCAAAGGGCTCATACTATCCCCTTGAAAGACGCCCCTCTGGAAGGTGACGTTGTTCGTCGTCAGACGATAATTCCTAGATGAGATGGTAAATCTAGTTTTCCAAAGAGGCATCAATCTCTCTATGCATCTCACTATGTGTGGATGTACCTTCAAGCTTTCCAACAGACAGATGATAAGTCTATGAGAGGTTGAATCAAAAGCTTTCCGGTAGTCAATCCAGGCCATTGCAGGACGCGCTGATGGACTGTAGCGTCTTTACAGACACACCTGTCAATCAGCAGGTTCTCTCGACAGCCTGCTACACCTTTTTTCGAGCCACGTTGTTCGTACATCTCTCGCCATACAGGCTCAATTCGTCGAACAATCCTGTTGTTTATGATAGCTGTAAAAGTCTTATACAGTGTGTTCAAACAAGTTATTGGCCTGTAATTCTCTGGTTTGGACAAGTCGCCTTTTTTCGGTAGGAATATAGTGCGTCCTAACACTAGCCACTGCGGAATGGGCATCTCCGACTTTAAATATGAGGTGAATATGCGGGCCAAATGTTGGTGTGTAGAAGTAAACTTCTTCCACCAAAAGTTCTTGATACAATCTGGTCCAGCACCGGAAAAGTTCTTCGTGCCTCTAAGTGCTTTTTTCACCTCTTCGGCAGTGACTGATGGGCACTCCTCCTCAGATTTTATGAGGCTGTTGCAAAACTCCTTGAAGCGAATGATATTGTCAGTATCTTCCTTCAACTCTAGTGTTTTCGGGATCTTGTACACCTCTCTCCAAAAAGTCTCTACCTCCTTGGGCTTGGGTGGATTTTTTACAAAAACAGGGGGATCACTGAAGAGGCGCGATGGGTCAGCGAGAAACTGTTGATTCTCTCTGATCCATCTCTCCCTCTTCTGTATCCTCCTCCTTGCGTCAGATAACAGCCTTATTTTTTCAACAATATGCTGCTTGGTTGTCAGCAGCTTTGACTTGTTTAGTGTGTGATTGAAGGTCCTTAGTTCTTGGGCGAACTTTCGAACCCTTTCCGTGAACGGTCTACCAGATGTTATGTAGTCAATCACACATTGAACACGGGACGCATTCTGTCTTGCCCATCCAATTTTCTTGTTCAGTTGATGCAAGCGTCTTCTTGTCTTTGATCCATCGTCGGTTTGAGCCTTTGATTTGAATCAGCCAAAGCTCTCGCAGCACCATAAACTGAGCAATTGATGGTCCAGAGGTCGGACTCTTGCGAGATATCTCCACAAAGGGAGGCATCCATTTCAGCCAGATCTTGGGGCTTAAGAGGAACTTGCATGTTGATGTTCCTCCTTGTACTGAAATTGCCATCATCTTCAAGAAGGTGCCTACTTTCTGCGGTTGGTCTCAATGTCGTTTCATCTTCGTCTGCAGCTTGTTCAAGCAGCGGTTGAGGAAGCGCTCCGCGTACATATCCATTTTTGCGGAGGTAGTCGGCTTGATTTCGCAAAGACTGATGCGAAACGTGTTGAAGCTCTGGGTGTTTCTGGCACCACAGAGTATGCATACGCGCCATAAAGCCTCCACGAACAGGGATAATACTGGCATCGTAGCAGTCTAACACATCATTCTTAAGTTGATCCGTCCACTCAATGTGGGCGTTTCGCCGGTTCGTCGTTGTGTTTCCATCTAAATTATTTTCAGCACCCCGAACTCTAGGATGATCGGCATTGTTTGCCGATCCATTGTCGGGTGCTCTGCGCGTTCGATCGTTTTGAACCGCATCTACAACATTTTGGTGGTTTTTTGGTTTCATTGTTGTTCCCACGAGCAGCTAGGGAAAGGGTTCGTCCATCCTTGTAGAGCCCCGCGTGCAAGGATAAGGCTATTACTCTGAGACATCGCCCGATATGCCAGAGTCACCGTTAAAGACACCTCACCCAGGTGCCATGCAGCTTTCGGCACGGTTCGCACACCTTCGCTTAGGGGTTATTCCTTCGGGACCATCCCTAGACAATTGTCCGCGACTGCTTATTAATTATTGTATCCATATTCAGCAGAAACCCTTGGTACGGGGACCCTCTATCCGCAACCCAAGGACGCGTTCGGTGGCTTTGTCATAAGCCCTTCGGTTCTATTCCAAGTGAATCGAAACCGAATATATAACCGAATATATATATATATATATATATATATATATAACCACATCAATTCTTTCACTAAAGTTGGCCTAAGAGCACTTATAATATAACCATCTTGAAAATAATCATTATAAAAATTGTGACCTAAATACTAGGTTACGAAAAATGTTAGTAAATTTACATACCATGTAGTTTGCAAAAAAATAAATAAATGTGAAGAAAAACGAAAGAAATAAAAGGAAGAGGATTAATATAACTTCAATATGCAGATGGACTGGCTTAACCCAACAACAGGGCTTACTGAGTGGAAATGGATTCTACTCCTTCTACTGCCAACCCTCCCAGGAAGTCTTGCCCAATACGAGATCCAGCCCTTGAAGGAAAATTCCGGAATCTTCCATGAAATCTTGAAAACCATACGATAGACCCAAAACTACTGGAGAAGCGTGATATTTTCGGACATTGAAAACTTCAGTAAACATTTCCAGATTAAAGACTTGCTACGGGACATCGATCACAACTACGAAAATTGCATGCAGAAGTCAATCAAAGAGGACTTCCGAAGCGAAGTGAAATTAAACACTCTTACAACCAAACTCGACAGAATTGGAGCTGAAAACGAAAAATTTAACAGGATACTCTAAGAAACACAATACTGCAAGCCAGAAACCAATACTCAACCCAAGAAAATGACAAAAAGGCGAGTACCGATGTTAGGATTCATAGGATCCATTTTAGGACCAGTAATTGGACTTCCAAATTCGGAAGATGGAGAAGACTATATGAACCTAATCGATGAACTACTACATAAACAACAAAATTTAAGTCGAATACTAAGACAACAAACTCATATAGTTAACACCGAAATTCAAGACATACATAAAGAATTACATATAAGAACTACTCAAATACAACTAATGCAATCATTGCTGAAAAAACTATGCAAAATTTACACACACAAGAGAAAAACATAAATAATATATATACGACAGTTAACTATGGTTAATTATAGTTGCTTATATCCGACATTGGACCTCGCATGTACAACCGAAATTCGATCACTTATCCGACACTCTCCTGCAATTCACAAATATCGTGATAAACGCACGAGAAAAGAATGTACATCTGGCACTAATAACTGATTATATATATATATATAATTTCTCGATTCCTAGTTCACACATCAAAGACGAAGACTTACACCTAATTGGAAAAGCTGATATTGCTCACCACTCTAACAGATTATTAATATCTATTGATATTCCTCTTTTAGAAAGAGTCGTTGGTCAACTATACAAAATGCATGCATATCCAGTGTACCAAAAATTAATTGGAAACATAACTGGGGTTGCATATATATTACCTAACGAACCATACATCGCTTTATCATCCAATGACCGGAAGTTTTTTTAGCAGATCAAGAATATGATAACAATTTTATAACACCTATATATGATACTATTTGTGAAGTGAATCTACCAACATATTGAACGTAAACCAGCTCTCTCTGTGAAATTATAATGTTAATTAAGCCATACATTGAAGCGTTTCAGAATTGTGACGTAAGAGTTATATTCAACAAAAACACCTGAACTAGTCAGTGTTAATTACCCAGATAATAAAATTGTAACAGAATATATCTCTGGTTCCGGAATACTTCAACTAGGAAATGGATTTATTGCAAGAACAAAAGAAGCAATGCTGACCGACATAGCTATAAATGAAAAAAAAGACGAATACATCTATAACCCAGGATTTTCCTTAAATTTGACTAACATCTCTTCTGTCATATCCAACTTTTCAGAATCTATACCAATAGTAAATCATGAGTTGCAAATGTAACTTGACAGAAACTGGGAAGAATTTCAAAAGGGGAAACCATTGGAAGAAATGGATAGAAAACTATTAAACTTGGAAGAACATCAGCAATACCAAAAAACAAAAAATCATACTATAATTGGGATGTCATTCACCTTCACATTAATAATATTGATATCAATAGTAATGTATTGTGCGAGAAGAACATACCAAAAATTCAAAAATACGCCAAACAACGGTAATACAGAAATCATAATCATATCTCTGCTAATAAACAACGTAACATGCAACAGCATAAAAAACAAGTCAACACAGTAGGTACGAGCCCCGATAACCAGTATCCGAGTAGCCTAAAAACCACCTACTTCAAGTTTTCATCGAGGCCGATCAAAGCACTTAAGGCGGAAGGATAGGGAAAGTCATTGCATTTTTTCCAGATCTTTACGATTTTATTCTGAAATAAAGATTCAACAACTGCCAAAAGCTAGCTGCCTTCATTTTTATCAGTTAGAAGAGAAGCTTCAGCTGTGGCTGACAACATTCACCTATTCATGACTAAAAGATTCGCAGCCGCACAGTAGAATAAACAATAAATGTCAGGCATGACGTCACAGGCCATGATGGCCGCTAAATGTGCGAAACAGAAACCAAGTACAATGAGACTCATCCCGCACAGCTAATGACACGCCCGCTACATGATAACAACCCATCTACAAGATAGCAAGTGAGCGACTAAGAAGAAGAACTATACGACGAATTCACTTGATGAAGTCATCATCCCATTATGGCCGACTCACGCATGGAATATAATCCGACTACGATAAGCAGCAGTGGACTGTCTCCGAAGAGAAAACGGAATCTGAACACCAGGCAACATCTGTAGAGACGAGCCACCTTAAAGTATGTAAGCACAAAAGAACAAAACGACGAAATAAAATCCAGCTTGAAACAAAAATAGTAAATAAAACATAAACAAGTGTTATTTCACTAATAATGTAGTGCACACAATCAATTAATTAAAACTTGTTTATGTTTTGGAATTATCATAAGTAGATAAAGTGAAGTTTAAATTAATATTCTGAATTAATTTGTCAGACAAGGAAAACTTGTTTTTAAATAAGATCATTCTGAGTATGCATTGACAGAAAAACTCTTAACGAAATCTAATATGCATTCGAATGAAATCATATAAAAATACTTTGGTTGAAAATGTCTACATAGGATGAAAACTAAAACAAATGCGTAGTGGAAGTCGGTAAGACAGAAATTGCGAAATTCTCATCGTATTACCAGTTTGAGACCGCTGCACCTTACCGTTCACAGTTTTGTACCGTAATTAAGATTTATGCGGACAAACAATTAAACAAAAATTATACATATAGAATACCGACGGGAACAAGGACATTTTTAACCTGCTAAAACCACATTTTCAAAAATGTACAAAAAAAAGTAAGAGCAGGCATCAGGCCATGAACCCGCGATCTCAGACACACGAGCACAGAACGTAATCAATGAGCTACGACTCCTATTATTAACTTGGTGCAATAGATCCAACGCGTCCAGCCAATGGAAAATATGTTACAATCTCGAGCCAATTGACAAAAACAAATACAAGATGAATATGTGTTTAAATATTCAAAATTAAAACCATTGCAGAGGAAAAGATCAAAACAAGAGATCAGTGTAAAATATCAATTTTTCATAACAGGAAAACAAGGAAATTAATGAATAATCCCTTAAATGAGGGAAATAAATTGAACAAATAAATAAAATTGAAAAAGTAATAAAAAAAACGAAAATACGAATAAAAATAAAAATAATAAAAATTTGTACTCCACGAAACGCGAACTGGCGATCCCAGGCGTACGAGGCCAGAGGAAAACTACTACGCACAGGATTCCGTTTCAGAAGGCCTCTATAAACTTGGCTTTGCCGAGCACAAGGAAAAAAGTAAACGAAATTGTCACTGGGGACCTATCAAAGAGAAAGTTGTACAAATAACTAACTAGCTATGAAATTCTTAATGCTAATGTAAAATCTAAATCTATTGTAGTGCTCCCCGTCACTTGTGCTCGACTCTCTCTCCCTTACCTTCTCGCTTCCTTCGTTCCGCCTTCCCCCTCTCCCAGACGCGCTACTCGACCGCGAGCCACGCGTTGTTGTCCGTCGTGGCACGTGGAAAATTTCCTCCCCGTCACCTTCACTAGCAGCACTGACAGCACTGTCACTGCTTACCTCCCGCTCTGCCGCTGGTAACTCGGACTCCTCCATGCAATACCCACCGCGACCGACAGATGTCTCTGCAGGTTCGCCACCAAATTTCCCCTTTATTTCCCTTGATTTTTTTTTCCTTTTCTATAGCTCACGGCCCCTGCAGACACCCCTTTCTCTCCCTTAACATCCCCTAACTCTGCTAAAACCACCCTTGAGCCCTCAAATGCCCGAAACTCCCGACCGTAAACTCCTCCGACTGCTTGCCAACCTAACCTCACTTTCCCTATCTACCTGAATCCCACCCCACTCCCTCGCCAAAAACCACTTTTTATCTCTCCAATCCACCCCACACAATTCTACTCACCTCCTCGGCTTCCACCCTCACACTCCACTCACACCTTCCACACAAATTCAGTAAAATCCTCTTACCACCTATCACCAAACACGTTCTCACTTCCGCCACCAACATGCAAGTCCCAAGACGAACTTAGTGTCAACGACATTGATTCAACAGTTACCGATGATCGCTCAATGTCGAGTAATTGATGAAAGTATTTGTTTAAACAAGATTTATCTACTTCATAAAAGTAATCGAGTAGTAATTTTTTATTATCTTAATTAGATCTGATATTATCACCGAGCTCAAAAAGCATAAGCGAGCAGATTTTGAGTGGCGAAACAACATCTACGTCTCAGTAAAGCACGTCGTCAACATTTGAATTACAAGTAGGGAATTATGAACCAAAAAAGGAGAGAGAAACAATCAATATTCTCACTGAAGATGTGGTTGCGACTTTAGATAGTTGTAAAATTTCTTACAGGAATCCCGTACGAGTGATACCATCAATAGCGACAGCTTTTGGGGTTGATACCAATGATTTAATTCTTAATAAGACTTCCTTTAATGAATATAGATCAGAAATCCGAACAGATGCTGCTGCAAAAATCAAAATGATGTTTGGTGACATTGATTTTGGTGCGGCGGTTATCCATTGGGATGGAAAATTGATTCCTGATGGTTTATCCTGTGAAAAAGTCGGCCGAGTTCCGATAATAGTGAGAAGTAACACTATTGAAAAAATTTTAGACGTGCCAGCATTACCGGATGGAAAAGGATTGACTCAGGCAGAAGCGATTTTTACATCGATTGAAAATTGGGGAATGGAGCAGCGACACACCTAGAACAAATGTTACAAACTGAGCTTTTATATTTATCATGCAGGCACCACATCTACGAGTTAGTATTATTTTGTGTTTTCACAACTAAAATTCCCCGCACAGAGGGATCAAATATCAAACTATTTAAGAGCTTTCAAGAAAGTTGGACTACAGTTGATCAAACCAAGTATAAAAATGGATTAGTAGATAATAAAATTCCTCGAAAATTGTTAGGCCAGTTTGAAGAAATAAACCTTAAAATTGAAAATTGAAAAAGCGGGCGTTTCACCACGCCCGCTGGATGTCTAAAGCGATTTGTTCGCTAAAAATTTATATTTTTTGAGACATTTTTAAATTAGACGATGATACGAAAGGAAATCTTTTAGATATTCGTTTATTTATTGTATTTATTTATGTACCATTTTGGTTTGAAGCAGCTCTTGTGGCATTGGCTCCGAATCAAGATTTGAGGTTCTTAAAAGCTGTGTATCAATATAAGAGAATTCACAAAGGAATATCCGGTGCTGTTTTACATAAATTTAAAAACTACCTATGGTACTTGAATAGTGAAACAGCTGCTCTTTCATTTTTCGATTCTAATATGTCTATTTCAATCAGACGAAAAATGGTCAATGCTTTGAAAAAAAATGAGAATGAAGATTTTGACTCCACCAAACGCTATTGACATTGATTTTTGTATTAACTCAAATTCTTAACAAATTTTTGATAGATTTAAAATTAATACACATTTTTTGAATTTGGATATTCAAACGTGGGCTAGCTTAAAAATTGTTGAAAATCTACAAGTTATCAATGATGTCGCTGAAAGAGCCTTTGAATTAACCCAAGAGTATATCAACATTTTAACAACACGAGAAGACCAAAAACAATACTTGATACTAGTTATGAGTGAGTACAAGGCGAAATATCCTCATGCGACTAAAGCTTGTTCAACGACAAAGTCGGAAAAATAGTAAAAATGATAATAAACCTACTTATATTATGAGGAACAATATGTTATTTCTTTTATTTCTCAGAAAACGATGTTTTTTTGTTTGTTTAATTTCCAGTTCAAGTTATAAAATCCACATAATAAATCACTGGTGCTCTAGTGATAACAATTTTTATCTTTTCTCTTGATGATTTTACAGTAAAAAAGAGTCAAAATTAGCAAAAAGTTCAAAATTTACGAAATTGTTATTAACCACAAGTTAAACGTTGAATAACTTTAGAAGGAGTGATTTAATCGAAAATTCATAAGAAAACTTTTTTGTAGGGCGTTAAATTTTACATCAGAAAAATTTTTCATTACATTCTTTCATCTATTTGTTTCTAAGAACAAAAATTAATCGTAAAAAGTCAAAAAATTCCATGTTATTTAAATGTGAAAAATAACATGATTAAGGCACGGTTTAGTTCGAAAATTAAGAGCTCTCGTGTGTTGAATATTTTTTTTTTATATCATTAACTAAAAATTCAGGGGGCGATCACTAGAAACAAATTGATTTGGGAAATAACGGACACCTTCTACTACAGCTAGTATTAGCTGGGACGACTCGTGTCGACATATTCGCATAACAGAAGGACTGCTCGGTTCCCAAGGACGGTGTTCGTTTGAAACTTCACAGGTTTTGACTCATGATACCTATATACAGTGGAAACGATGTAGGCGCTTCCTGTGTCGTTGGGTTAGTTCGCGTGGGTCCTAGGTTATGGGGGTGGTCATATGCTGCACTGGTTAATGTGCGTGTCGTATGGGTATTTGTCATTGGGGTAGTGGCCAGTGTGGTGGTTATTGACACCGTAGTGATCATGAGGGTTGATAGCGCGTATCCTGTGCGCACGAGAGATTGGGACGGTTCCAAGGTGGTACTCATCATGGGCCGTTCTGTTCATGACAATTCGTCTATTCTCGGAATCGATTGACTGCATCCGAGTCCGTATTGCCCGTAGTTAACTGAATTTAGCATTTCGTTAATATCAACATCCTGTACCGGAATCGTTCTCCAACTACTATGTTCGAATGGCACTTGTTCTGAGGTATCTTCGTCCTTAGCATGCCACTGTGTCGTTTCTGTAAAGCGTTGGAAATATCCAACGATCCTATCATTTATTTCATTTGTTTACGCAAATGAACAATGTGTAGATAATTATAGGTCAGTGATGAAAAGCGCCACCATAGAATGATGCAATCAAATTTGTTGCAAAATTTGCTGAAAACTACACTTTTCTTCATTATCCCAGCAAAAAAGAAAGTATTGATATGAATTGAATTGAAAAGACTAAGTGTTCCGAATTTCCGTATTACCATATACAAATTCTGGGTGTACGTGCTAATTTCTCGGCCCCCACTCTAAAAGACTTTCCAGAAGGGCACAAAATAGCAGTAAATTTTTAAGGGCAGTAAATTTATGTTGTAAACTCTACGCTCACTTTGCAAATAAACGCAGTTTTGTTAATAATTTTCATTTTTAAATCTGATTTTTCTTGTGTTCACCTAATCACATGCGCGATCATCATTATGTTCGAGTCTAATCCGAAACATTGGTCCTTCTATTACGGATATTCATACTAAAAAACGGGTATGAAAACGCTGCAAAACGATCATATGAAGTTTTTCAAGAGCGTTTCGTGCATTCAATGTGGAACAAGTGCAAGTTTTAGTGCAAGTTTCAGTGCAACTTTAACTGCAAAGAGTGAATACACCTGGAATATAAAAGCATAGTGCATCATTAATCAAACAGAATCGCATTTTGACTTTGCAAAATTGAAATAAACATATCTGAGCAACTCGTAATTGAGCTTTAATTATGCCTACCAAACTTTCGCTCGGTAAAAGTGTATAAATTCAGATTTCTCAAAGCGATTAACGTGAGCCGTACATTCCACTGCCTATCGGTGTAAGCTAGTGTGTGTTGATATCGTGTACACAAACTGTAAGTAGTTCATCGTGAAACTCGTTATAAACATTGACTTCTGAGTTACACCACTCGTAATTAATCAATGATGAAACGGATGGTTGACGCGTAAGGGATGCACTCAGCAATCAAGTGTCTGCTGAGGGTGCAACAAATTTCTAATGCACGTCGATCCTAGTCACGAGTCGCTGTCATCGTGCCTCTTGTTTCTTAACCACCTACGATTAGAAGGAAGGAAGTATCGTCTCTCTCGTTTCTTCACATATACACATATATACACATATATACACATATATGGAAGGAAGGAACTCATCGCCTCTCTCGCTTCTTCGCATCTACAAATATAAGGAAGGAATTCGTTCTTATGTTCGACGATACTCATTCTATATTACATCAGAGTGCGTCAAACTATTCAGGCTTTGTTTATCTTCTCAGGTAAACTTCAGGAAGTTGTCAACATTCTTCGACAGCAATATCTGTGAGTTCGCTCCATTTTTATTATTCATTGTTGATTTTCTAAGATGTTTTGCAATTTATCGAATTTCATTTCGATATTCGAGTGAATTATATTTCATTGCTCGTATTATAATTCTGCTAGCGTGAAGTACATTCGATTTTGTGCTCTTACTAATAATCACGCATGAAGTATGTGTCATTCTATATTTGAATTTTCAGTTCAAATTATTTCATTGCTACACCTGTCAATGTTTTTTTATTGAATACCAGTTCGCATATTTAAGCCTGTATGCTTTCTTCGACTTGAATATTGTTGGTTCTCCTTCCATGTGTCATTTTCCTCGAATCATTCAGTTCTTACCTGTCAAAATGACTGAAGAGGAAATACACGAACTGATCGAACAACAAATCAAATTCAGCGGGATTATTTCACGGGCTTATGTAAATTTTGAAAAATTAGGTGCTGCTAACCTTACACGTGGAGCATGCAAGGCTCGCATGCAGAATCTAGATAGAAATGGGTTCAATTCCAGGAGAAGCATCAGGAGTTACTCTCCTCATATACAAACGAGGATGAGAAGTCGCCGTACTTCTCTAAATACATTTTTAGTGAAACAGAGGAACTTTATTGAGTCGAGATGGGTAAATTTTTGGACAAAATGGATGCCTATGATCAACGACCAGCTTCTAGGGATGATCAAGGAGACACAGTTCAACAAGCGAATCACGGCCATGGACCAGACTTTCCGAAGATCGAGCTTCCCAAATTTTCGGGAAATTATTTGGATTGGCCGAATTACTGTGATTTATTCAATGCAATTGTCGTGGCAAATCCGAAAATAACAAATGTTGCAAGATTGCATAATTTGAAAACAAGCCGATCTGGAGAACCTGCTCATCTCCTTAGCAACATTCCTACTACTGCTGTGAACTTCACCCGACCATGGGATTTACTAACGGAGACATGTAAAAATACTCGGTTGTTAATGAGTTCTCAGATAGCCGCTTTATGTTCTCTACAGCCGGTGTTTACAGAATCTGCCTCTGAGTTGAAGAAGCTCCTGCATGGAACAACAGAAGCCGTCGGTGCCTTGACTGCATTGAAACGTCCCGTCGAAACCTGGGATGATTGGTTGACCTACATTACAGTTCAACGACTGGATCAGCAGTCCCGCCGGGACTGGGAAACATCTATTGGAGGAGAAGTGGAACCACAGACGTTTGATCAGCTCAGAACGTTTGTCACGACAAGAATCAAGGAATTTGAGTCCATGGGCCATTCAGCTAGTCCTCAAACAACAACAATCTCATCATCGTCGAAGAGTTCTTCAAAACATCACAAATCGCTTCACTCTGGAGACAGAGGCTCTGGTTATACCTCGACTCAGCAATTATACACCGTCACATCGAGTCGCCCCACAACCTTGGCCCGAATTGAATGGGATTGATCTGGCTGATCCGAAACCTAGTGCGAATTTAGCCATTCATCTTTTACTTGGAACTGAAATCTATGCACCCATCATACAACCAGGCTTAATGTCTCGGCCAGAGAACAGAGTAGTTGCACAGGACACATCGATGGGTTGGATTCTTACAGGTCGACCCAAGGCTCAACGAGTAAAGTGATAATCGATGAGGATCACGGTCAAACGGTTCAATCCAGACCAGTTATCAGCATGTCATGTGCAATCAAGGACGCCTTATCTATTCATCTTCAACGCTTCTGGGAACAAGAGGAGGTAGCTCTACCTGCATCTGCATTACTGACTGCAGCAGAGCAGTTTTGTGAAGATCGATATGAGACAACATATCTTCGTGACTCTGATGGACGCTACATCGTTCGCCTACCCCTCAAAGGACCTATCAGCGAACTAGGAGATTCCAGAGCTCAAGCTGAATTACTCTTTCTCAAGTTGGAAGGTCGACTTCTCAAGAATCCGGATCTTCGTGCTGCCCACGCTAAGTTTATGTCTGACTATCTCTCTCTAGGTCACATGGAATGAGCAGATTCCACCTTGTCTCCAAATGCACCCCGTGTATATCTAACTTATCACGGTGTGTTTAAGGAAACAAGCACTACCACAGAACTCATCAAATCTTACTTCGATGGCGAATGTTTGCCGTGGTCTTTTCAGCCGACATTGAAAAGACGTTTCTTCAAATCAAGATTCATCCTGACGATCAAGACTGCCAACGCATTTTGTGGAGGTTCGACCCCACAAGTGAGTCAATCCGAGAGTATCGGATGACCACCGTTACATTTGGACTATCCTCATCACCTTATTTGGCGTTACGCACCATCCAGCAACTTGTCACGGACGAATGACATCGGTGGCCTAACGCTGCCTCCATCCTCCCCCGTCATATATATATTGACGATGTATTGGCAGGTGCTGACGACGTGGAATCAGCCTTAACATTGCAGCAGGAACTTATCAATCTGTTGCAAACGGGCGGATTTCCCTTTCGCAAGTGGGCATCCAGCGAGATAGCACTCGTGAAATCGGTCCCTGAAGATTGGAAGGCGAAATCTCAGTCCCGTTCATGGCACGACGGAGGTGAGTTTCACACTCTAGGATTGACGTGGCAGCCGGTAGAAGATGAACTGCTATTCCGTACAAACGTAGCTACCCCTACAGCACCTTGTACCAAGAGAAGAGTCTTATCAGACATATCGAAATTGTTTGACCCTCTCGGATTAATATCACCAGTTTTCATAGTCTTTAAGATTCTTATGCAGAATCTCTGGCTTATCAAAATTGGATGGGTCGATCGACTTCCAGAGAAAATCTTCCAACTATGGATTCGCCTCTTTGAGAATCTTCGGCATCTAGATACTGTGAGGATTCCTCATTGGCTTGGTCATTACAATGGTCTTCAATTGGTCGGACTTCGCAGCTTCGCGGACGCTTCTAAGGTCGCGTATGCTGCTGTTCTTTATCTGGCGACCGTCTCACATCAAGGTGTCGTTCGTTCATCTCTTGTTTGCTCGAAATCAAAGGCCACGCCCATCAAACAATTATCTATTACAAAATTAGAGCTCTGTGGGGCCCAGCTTCTCGCTCGTCTTACCCTTCATATTCAGAAAACTCTCTCCTTCGAAGATGTGAGGGTGCATCTCTGGACTGATAGCACGAATGTGATTGCATGGTTGAGATGTCCTCCTTGCAGTTGGTATACGTTTGTGGCTAACCGCGTATCATATATTCAGACATCTCTCCCGGATGCTTATTGGCATCACAAACCTGGTATCGAGAATCCCGCGGACTGCGCTACTCGAGGTCACCCTGCCAAGCAGCTTGGCGCTCATTTGCTCTGGTGGGTTGGTCCAAATCGGCTTTCGGAGACCGACCTTCCGTGGTCCACCTTTGATCCAAATCTTGAAGTCGATACTGACCTGGAACGACGTGTTGTTATACACCAGACGACAGTTGCTCATCCTCATATGTGGGATCGTTTCGCTCATTGTGCATCTTCTCTAGACCAATTAACTCGAATGACCGCATGGTGCATTCTATACATCGATAACCTGAAAGAATACAGAATCGTCAATCGCTCATGTCCTTATGCGCACCCTCAAGTCCTCACACAAGCTGATCTTGACCACGTGCGATTGTATTGGGTTCGAAGCTTTCAGCAGACCCACTTCTCTTCTACTATTTCCAATATCTTAGATAAAAAATGGAGAACTTACCAAAATGTGACGCACTAATCGAACGTAATCCTTTCCTAGATGCTGAGCAGCTGCTGAGAGTTGGTGGCCGTCTAAAATATTCCGTTTTGGGTCCTGATGAGAGGCACCCATATATCTTGCCATCGACGTCTCCATTCACAGATCTGGTCGTCGACAGTTGCCACCGGCGTACCCTCCATGGGGGTACTCAGCTCACACTCGCCACCCTAAGGCGTAAATTTTGGATTCTGCGAGGTCGCCAGGTTGTAAAATCTCGGATACTACGATGTGTGGTATGTATTCGTCATCGTGCCGCCACCGCCACGCAGCTCATGGGAAATCTCCCTTCTAATCGCGTGCAGCACACTCGGTCCTTTCTCCACAGTGACGTTGATTTTGCTGGTCCAATAAGAATACGAGCAGCCCGCGGACGTGGACAAAGATCGTATAAAGGCTACATTACTGTTTTTGTTTGCACGTCTACTCGTGCTGTACATTTGGAAGCAGTGTCTGATTATACTTCTCTGTCTTTTCTAGCTGCCTATCGACGCTTTACCTCACGACGGGGCATTTGTTCCACTCGCACAAGTGACCAGGGTACAAATTTCGTCGGTGCCGATGCTGAGCTGAGAGCGCTCTTCGCGAAGGCGTCACGTACTTTGCAGGACATCGCCGATGCTCTGGCCATGGACCAAACCACTTGGCTCTTCGTCCCTCCATCAGCCCCACATTTCGGTGTACTGTGGTAGGCCGCCGTTAAATCTACCAAGCATCATCTCAAAAGAGTTATTGGAACTTTGACTCTAACTTTTGAGGAGATCTCAACGGTATTGTCACAGATCGAGGCGTGTCTTAATTCAAGACCACTACAAGCAATCACGCATGATCCAGATGATTTATCCGCTCTCACTCCAGGACATTGGCTCATTGGAGGACCACTCAGCGCCGTTCCTGAACCTTCACTAATACACGAGCATATTCCTGTGAATGAAAGGTGGAAAATGGTTCAGAAATTGCAGGAAGATTTCTAGCACAGATGGTCCTCAGAATACCTTCATTCGCTTGATACACTTCCTAAATGGCGTCAACGTTAACAGTCTGTCCAGGTAGGAGATCTGTCCATTTTGAAGGAATCTGATGAGACGATTTCACCTACCAAATGACCTTTATGCAGTGTCACCGAGGTATATACGGGAGAAGATGGCCTAGTTCGTGCCGCTGCAATCAGAACAGCTACTACCGAGCTGGGGGGACCTACTGTGAAGCTCTGCCTCCTCCCACGTGCAAAAGAAGATCTTGCATAAATCTTTCCTGGCCCTTCCAGACCCAAACTTCATTTTACCATCCAAAATTTAATTCCGTCAATCACAGAGCCGTTTTTCACTCTCGTCTAATCGTTCTCTCACCACCACTACGGATATATCAAATCGGGCGGTCATTTACGTTGACGGTAGCAGTATTCAAACATCGTTTAATCTTGAAACGAATCGGACGGATGTTCCGAATTTCCGTATTACCATATACAAATTCTGGGTGTACGTGCTGATTTCGTGGCCCCCACTCTGGAAGACTTTCCAGAAGGGCACACGGGCGCTTTTCTCGACGCTTTTCCTCGCACTCGGCGCGAGATCTTAATACGAGTCACGTGTGTCTCTATATATTCCAGTAAATTTATGTTGCAAACTCTGCGCTCACTTTGCGAATAAACGCACTTTTGTTCATAAGTTTCATTTTCAAATCTGAGTTTTCTTGTGTTCACCTAATCACATTAGCGATCATCATTATGTTCGAGTCTAATCCGAAACACTAAGACACTCCGCAAATCTCACTTTGCGACAATGACGCATTGGACCAGTAGCAGTGCGTCAAGGCGTGTAAATTCGACAATTGAGTTGTACCATTTAATCCATAGCAGGAAAACAAACGTGGACGGCATGAAGAATTTATTGTAAATGTTAAGTAAATTGTACCGTAGCTCAGTGGAGACACTGTGGACTGATACATGAGGAATCGCTGGTTCAAGTTTCGACGCATGCACTTTTTATTAATCTTTTTCGAATTTACCTTGGCCACGAATTAACACAAATTCGCAGGCATTCAATTCGCGCTGGAATTCCAGTCAAAAGTTACATTTCAAGAATAAAAAAACTGTGATGTTTATAACTTGAAAGTAGAATAAACAAACTTATAGCTTTGAATTGTAATCTATCCAATTTACTTTTTTCCGTGTATAATATTATAACGAAATTTATTGAAGTTTTGAAAATAAACATATTTTATTTTACAAGCTTTAAAGCCCAACATCAAAAGCCTCTAAAAAAAACCTTCAGTATAAAATTATAAATTCAGGAATAAAATTCGTGTTCAACTTAGAACTTTATCAAAGTGTGCAAAAATTGATGTGTGGTTTGTGCGCTATAGTCGACATAATCGCAATAATATTACACAATATTATTATATAAATTAAAATTTTACTTTCCTTTAACTTAATATGACAATATTAGAACATGAAGTAGACAAGTGCTGGCTTGACGCCGTGACGAGACTGGAGTATGAACTGGCAAGAACTGAGGATTCTCGGCTTTTGACCTTCGTGAGTCATATTGTGCAAATGCGTCATGTGTGTGAATGGACATTGTATTAATTATCCTTGACGCAGGTTACTAGTCTTGTAGCTTTTATTGAGTGTCTAAATGTTGGTAGCTGCACTTCTAGTATATTAATTGTGTAGTTTACAACACTAGTTTCATTTTTTGTTTTATTTTTGATACAAAGAAAAATCGGTTTTTCAGGTGTACATTTGGTTATGTGTTCGAATATTCTCCATTTAAACAGCCCATATATATAATTACTTATCCTATCGCTATGTGACCTAGACGCTGCATCCACTCCGAAGCAGTTTCACTCCAGCTCCCTGTCCTCTTATGATTGGACATTTCGCCAAACATACTTTAGACATCCTTTAGGCCAAATACTGCCTCCCTAAGTAGGTAGATCCTGCCGACATGGACTGTCCAGTCACATTCAAGTTCTTTGAAAAATATAGTTTGTCAAGCCCATCATACACTATACAATCCTGGTCTAATATTATAATATCAACTTTAATTTGGATCATTTCAATTCGATTTTCGCAAATTATATCTAAATTAATCTCCTTATCGGTGTCGCCATGTATCCTCCTTGGACGAAAATGAAAGCTACTTTATGTAATAAAAGAGGAGGTTAGGCACATTTCGGCCTATCGCTGCCGATTAGTAAGTTGGCTTTGCATGAATTAGTTTCCTAAAATCGTAGGTTTGGCAGATTTCTATAGCAAATCATATATTTATCAAAACTTTTGAATTTTTACTAATGGTGTCTTCATCTGTTGGTACGAAACTGTCTTCAAATCTGATTATTAGATCATAATCGTGGAAAATAGAGTCTGCCTAATAGTTGGACAAGTAGTTCACAGGCTTCGTTCGTGATGATTCTTGATCACTTTCAGAATCATCATTATAATCGCAATTTCCCGTGTGGGGTTGCTGGTCCCCCATCGGACGCCTTCCCAGATTGCGGATAGAAGAACGCTTCCCAGATATGGGTGGTACCGGGAAAATCAAATACCCGGGGCAGACAAAACTCAGCTAGGGGAAGAAACCCCGACTTAAAACCAGAAATGAGTAGGTATGTTGAAAACAATATACCCCAAGGGAGAAGCCATCTCCCCACTGATTCCGATCAGGTTGCAGCCCCGGTGGTCAGTACCCGTTCCATGGATTTTGAGGGGAACTAAACATTCTTGGAGAGGAGCGTGTGTGAGGAGCTTGGAGGTCCTTTGGACGTCACAGAAGAGAATAATCAGCGTGACCAGTCTCTCCTCCGATATATGTGGGAGGGTTTTGAGTCGAAGACGAAAAAATTGAAGGAATGCCTGGAGGAGTTGCCGGAAGTTATTTGAGAGCTCAAGAGTTTCAGCGACTCTGAGAGCAATATGTGGCTTCCAGTGCGGAAGGGAATCCGGGATGCGGCAAAGCTGCTCAAATATATATTGACTGTGGAATACATGGCGTAAAAATAGAATTTTGCATGATCAAAAGCTGTTACCAGGACCACATTGTAGAAAGGTTGCAGGAGGTCAAAAAAAGAGTAAGACGTGGAGTAATGACCTGCTAGGGGGTCCAAACTGTAGAAGAAGCCGGGGAAACACTCGCTCCCGCACCTGCAAAGAGGCCGAGATACCCCACATCGAGTCCCCCTAAGTCTGCTACACCAAGGCCCAGGACGAAGAGGTTGAAGTCCCGGAACAATGTTCCGAAGACTTCAACCCCTAAATCAGAAGAAAGGAGGACGAAGGTGGGAACAAAGAGCATCGCTTCACAGAAGAAGGAGAAAAAGACGCGAGCCAGACCCGAAGCGGTTATTATAAAATCGGCCGAGGGTTCAAGCTACGCAGAGATTCTAAAGGATTTCAAACAAAAGGTGAAACACTTCACCCTTCGTGTTAACGTCAGGGCAAATCAAGGTTCTCCTCTGCCATCAGAACAGCTGTTTGAGCAAGGGATTGTGCTCGGGAGCTGGTCCCCCGCACTGAGGTCGAGGTACTGGACCTGGACACAATAACGGATGCGGAGGAGGTCGAGGTGGCCATTAGACGGTATTTCGGCAAAAAAGCGCAGGAGAGGTGACGGTCAGTCTCACAAAGGAGGCCTTGACAGGAACTCTGAAGGCCTTTGTTGAGCTGACCAAAGAAATGGCGGCGAGATTGTTAAGCGCAGAACACCTCAAGGTAGGTTGGGTGTCCTGTCACTTACGCAAGAAAATGGAAGTCATTCGGTGCTACCGCTGCCTCGGATTTGGTCATAGGGCAGCGAGCTGCATGGGCCCTGATAGGGCAAAAGGATGCTGGAGGTGCAGCAAGGAGGGTTACAGGTCGGCGGAGTGCACTGGTGGAGTCCACGTCAAGCGGATCAAGAATTTTGCTCTTGGAGAGGGATTTGGCTGTAACTCGGCGTATACAGTCCTATATTAGTAAAGAAGAATGCCCCAAAGTATTTTTCAAAAATTCAAAAAAATAGCGGAGATACGGGACTTTGAAATTTTTGGTAACTTTTTTTTGAAAGTTCCATATCTTTGGTTATTCAAAATAAAATTTTGTCAAAGAAAGTAAAAAATATGCTCTACATTTCTGTAAGTTTTATCTTGGGACCGCCAGTGGTTCACAATACAAAAAATAAATCTTAGGGTCATACACGATGAAGAAAGGCGCCGCGGCTACAAGTGCGCGGGCTTAACACATTATGTGACTGTTCAGACACCTTAAATAATGCTCTCAACGTCAGTAATCGATTTATAAAATTTTGTAGTGAAGGTGAAAACCTTCTTAGTAACAATTTTCATTGCTAAAGTATTTTTTTTAAATAATTGAATAGGTGAGAGCGACGCATGAACGAATAATGTAAGTATGTCAAAATTCTTTGATTCCAGAATCAAAGAATGCATTATTTGGTACAAGGAACCTCGCGCATTTTATGCATTTTGCTCCGGGTTTCCAATAAGTGTACTATATTAAGCTCTTCGAAATTAAAAAAAATGTTTGTCTTCACTTCTATCCTGGAAATGGAAATTACAGCATTTCTTTGTCATGTACCCTCAATTGTAATAGAATTGTTAAATCTTCTACTTAAAAACGCTTCTTCTCCATTGTTATTGCAGAATTCCACTTGCAGATGTATGAAAGTACCACTCTGCTTTGCTTCCAAAATCTTTAAAAATATAGGACTGTATCCGCCGAGTTACATCCAAATCCCTTTCCAAGAGAAAATTCTTGATCCGCTTGACATGGAATCCATCTAATACGATTGCTGTGCATCTCTATGCAAGGAAGCTAATACCTGATTTACAAGAGAATGTGGGAATCGCTGTGGACTTTTCGATGTGCAATTCAGACGGTTCAGCATCACAGTACACAAGTCGCAAGAACTTTGCCAACATAACACACCACGAACAATATTTTGGATGTGAAGCAGGATGGATCTTTCATGCTCCCGTACACCCGGCGAAGGGCCTTGTGATTGTATTAGTGGCATTCTTAAAAGAGCGGCTGCTAAAACAAACCTTCAGAGTGCATACAGCAATCAGATTCCTAATGCTAGAAAAATGTACGACTGGACTAAAACACACTTTAAAGACATTCGTGTGGAATTCTGCAATAACAATGCAGAAGATTTTTCCTTATTTCGAAGAGTTTAATATAGTACACGTTTTGGAAACCCGGAGCAAAATGCATAAAATGCGCAAGGTTCCTCGTACCAAATAATGCATTCTTTGATTCTGGAATCAAAGAATTTTAACATACTTACATTATTCATTCATGCGTCACTCTTACCTATTCAATAATTTAAAAAAAATACTTTAACAATAAAAATTGTTACTAAAAAGGTTTTCACCTTCACTAAAAAATTTTATAAATCGATTCCTGACGTTGAGAGCATTATTTAAGGTTTCTGAACAGTCACATAATGTGCTAAGCCCGCGCACTTGTAGCCGCGGCGCCTTTCTTCATCGTTTATGACCCTAAGATTTATTTTTTGTATTGTGAACCACTGGCGGTCCCAATATAAAACTTACAGGACTAGTAGAGCACACTTCTGACTTTCTTTGATAAAATTTTTTTTTGGATAACCAAAGATATGGAACTTTCAAAAAAAAGTTACCAAAAATTTCAAAGTCCCGTATCTCCGCTATTTTTTTGAATTTTTTAAAAATAATTTGGGGCATTCTTCTTTACTAATATAGGACTGTATACGCCGAGTTACAGCCAAATCCCTTTCCAAGAGGAAAATTCTTGATCCGCTTGACGTGGACTCCCCAGTGCTTCGTCTGCGCTGCACGTAGTGAGAGGCCCCGGACTGACCATCTGCCGGGGTAAATGAAATGTTTGTTGTTCAGGGAGGCAACCCCATCGAGGAAACGTCCCAAATGACATAAGTAAACGATGGGGCCCAGCCATGATGTCGAAGGCTGAAAAGCCCGTTGCGCGACATAGTCGCGCTACTGAGGACGATACGTACATCATGACTGGAGTGGTTTGAGAAAGGGTTGGTCCGAGCAGAAGCCCAGAATAACGAAGATTTGAACCAGCAGAAGCCTCAGCAGGCAAGAAAAAAACACCCCCTGAAGTAATGCGAAAGCGGTTTCGGGGGGAGTAATGCCAAGGAGACAGGGTGGTGGTTTTTAGTGGGTCCCTTGGTGGCATTATTATAATGGCAAAAAATTCATTCTTGTATAATATATAATTATACGCAATGTATAATTGAATATTATATTTGTCAGAGTCATTGTAATAATTCGACTAAGATCCCCACACTACCGTGAAGTGCGGACCCTTCATGGTGTGTTTTTGAACATTTTCACCAGCCCTCGTGAAAAAAAAATTATAATCGCTAGCTAAAGGCACGGTCGTATCAAAATTATTTGCTTGCTGATCCTGAAGTGAGATTAACCTTGATTAACAAGCAGCATCTATATTTTCTAGTTGTAATCGCCATCTGAGTAATCTTGAGCTAGGATCTTTTACGTTATAAAGCCTAACTAAAGCCTTATGGTGTACTTGTATCGTAAACGGATTTCCTAGTAGATATTGGTGGAGTCGTTTGCAAGCCCATACTAATACTAGTAATTCCTTTTCGCCGTTTGCTGTGAGTTTCCTCATCTTTATATAATGTTCGATATAAATAAGCATGGATGTACTGTCTGTGATAACACTGTACATAATCCTTTTGTTCGAAGCGTCTGTGGTCAAATTGAATTATTTCTTAAAATTAGGAAACTTTATAACATGCGCATTGCATAGAGAATTTTTTATTCGTGCAAAACTTTCAGTGAATTTGAGTGTCCAGTCGAATATTACTTCCCTTCGCATGATCCTGGTTGAAAGCTCTGTAATGGTTGAATCTTTTTAATGAAGTTTCTATAGTTACCTGCCAAACCTAAGAAGGATTGAATTCGTTTCACTGTATGGACTACTTTTAAATTTTGAACTGCTTCTACCTTAGATGGAGTTTTTTTTACTAAGTATTCTAATCCGGGTCTGAGGTTTCCACATTTGGATGGTTCGAATCGTAATCCTAATTTTTTAATCCTTTCATAACAGTCAATTATAGTCTTGTTTTCTTTTCATATAGTATCTTACCAAATACTACTATATCATCAATATATGCAAAGCATTTACTGCCTATAAGTCCTCAAAAGGCCTTAGTCATCATACGTCGTATTATTCCTTTCCTTAACAACTCTTCACATTCTTCATGAATAAATTGTTTGTGGACTTCAGGATGTTTATACAATGTTAGGTTAATTATGTTTCCCGTTTTTAATGTTACTGTATCATTGATCAGATTTGTACAAGGCAAAAAATCTGTGTCTAATGCACAAATATAATTATATTCAACTATTACCTTTAGATTTTTTCTTCAACTTTATTTTCAACATTATCTAATCGTGAGTCTTCTAATATTTCAACGATTCTATCAGATTTGATTCTGTTTTCTTTTTTAAGGATTATAGATCACATTCTATGATTTAATGGACATTATTCTTTCATAGTTGATGGATTTTGGTATTCATATAGGTTCTTTGTTATAGTTAAAGATAGGAAAAATGATTTCCTTTTTTTTTTATTCAATAAATTCTATTAATTATCCCTGATGATTTTCGATCCAAACATCGTTATGAAAAGTTAATTTCATGTTTTCCAGAATTAAATAGTTGCGTGTTAGTGAATATCTATTAAATTTAAAAGAAATGGTGAACCTATTATACGTTCCTCTGGTAAAGGAAGGTCTTCATCAATAATATGAAAGACGTGTTTTCTTCAGAGATAATTAAGATATGCTCCACTGTTTGATTGATGTTTGTCGTTTTCCATCATAAGATTCTGTTAAGGCTTTTTTGTTCCGTCAGCTCTTTGTTCCGTATGAATTGCAGTCGTCCAGATATTTCTGATATTCTGCAGTCTGTTGATAAAATTATCTCGTTCCTGTATTTCTTCTTGCATCATTTCCCGATTTTCTAAGTCCAAGCAATTTCCTTCCATCTCTTGTTCCCTTGTTGTTCTGATTTGAGGTGGTCGTTCTTGATTTTGTTTTATTTAAAAATTTGGGTTTGGATTTTTTACGTAGCATTGGACTGCGAGAAGCCCTTATTTTCCGCATTAATAACATTTTAATTTTAGTATTTCTGCTAGTGGCCTATTCTGATTCGATATTTTTTGAGGAGTAGTGTTTGCCTGAGCCCTGGGCGAGGCTGACATTTGTAGGCGTAAATACTGAGGTGTAGTTTTAATAAAAGGTGGTGGGCGAATTGATTGCTCTTCGCGTATACTTGTTTGGGTGTTTTTTTTTCACACAAAGGTTTAGCGCGCTTGCACTACTGAGACGTCCGATCACACGAACCATTCGGGTGCTCACCCAAAACAGCAGCGGCCGAAGTGGTGGGGCGCCAGCCCGAATACTTGGGGAGCTTGCACGAATGATTCGGGAGATTCGAGTTGTCAATGGCGTTGGATATTGCGCGTTCGACGTTTGTGCATGTTCGCTAATGACCACAGCTGATGAACTTCAGGCTCTTCCCGAATTTCACTGTTTCTTGTTTATGTAAATTTTATTGTTCTAATGCGAGATGTCATTGGAATGAAGTATAACTAGTTATCTGTTTTTTTTTAATATAAAGGATGTATAAAAACCTTTAAAACAATGTCATGAACAAAGCTCAATCTACTTAATTTCCCTGAACATGTATAGATAGATTTTTCTTTAAATAATGTATGCGCGTATTATAACATTACCTCTGCGCACAATTAGAAACGCGATACGACAAATTTACAGCATCCCTACTGTTACTTTATACGATCAATGTATATATTTATCAGCGATAAGAATTGTCTCTACTCTTCAAAGCCGTATAACAATGAACGAAAAGCATAATATTTGATTTTTCCACACAAAATTGCTCAGGTGCGCACTAATTGCCAACTCACTTATATTTATACTAACGAAGCATTCTAAGATTAGGTAAATCACATAATCGAAAACTCGATAATGTACATGTAGTGCTTTATCACAGAGTTGAACTGTGATCATCAACATGTAAGAGTTTTAATTGATTCGAGTTGTCTAAGGACCTTACCTTAACACCCCCGAATGATTGGGGTGATCGCACTCCCCAGTAGTTCAAGCGCGCCAAACCTTCGTGTGAAAAAAAGAGAAACCACCAGAACTATTGGGGTGTATACCCGGACTACACGGGAATTCTTCGCTCAGTGGAAGCACATTTCCATTTTTATTGCCGAATTCTGTGCTTATATCAAACAAGAGGGATTTTGGGCTTCAACTTGAAGTCCAATGTCTCGTTTCAAGTTTAATAAATATCTTACAGTATATTTAAGTTCATTTGCACTTGAACGGAATCTTAAGTTTCAGTGGCACCTTGTTTTATTTTTTTCAGGTTTACATATTAATACTGAAACAGAACCTATTTGTGATAGGATTTGTCGTAGTGTGATATGAAGCTTTTCAAATGAGCGAATGCTGATATAACGTAAAGTCTTTTCAGCATTTCCCGTTGTCTTTTCTGCTAATATTGAATTTTACAAAAGATCTGATTGATTACATCTTTTTATAGCTTTTTGAACCAATTTAATAAATTCCTCAATTCCTATATCATCTCGCTTATTAATTTCCTTTTTATTTATGATAATGTCTTTGGCCGCTAGTGAGTCGACATTCTGGTGACATAGTTAGAGTTTAGTGTCTCGGTCATTTATATTTCGGGGTGGTTTAGTGAGAGGGTTGCATGGTATGGGATTCCGCAGCACTCGCGGTTTCTCATTCTTTTCATTTCCTTCATCTTCGTCATCCGTAATGTCAGGTTTATTCGACTCTTCGATGACATCATCTTTTAATCCGAAACTTTAATCCGAAACTTTAATCTCGCTAACTTTAGTTTATATTTAGTCCATTCCAGTTACCATAAGGGTCATTATACGTCAGGAATATCAGGATCTGCAAGTGGTTGTTCGATTTTAGGTAAACTTCGTGAAATTATAGTGTTATATAAGAGACATTTCGGGTCCAAAGGATTTTTGAAAATTTTCAAAATAACGGGAGTTACGCCATGTTGAATTTCGGCATCACATTTTTTTGAAATATCTATATTTCTGCAACCATTGAACGAATTTGGATAAAAATTGTAGGTTTTGTAGATAAATGTATACGCTTTAAATTGAAAATTCCAAAAAAATTTTGGTTTTCAATTTTGACCAAAAAAATGACCAAAAAAAGTTAGAATTCAGTTTTTCGTCAAGAAGGGAAAAAAATTTTCTTTTCTTGTTAAGACGATTCAATTCCTTATAATTTCACCTTTAATTTGAAAAAAAAAATTGATGGTGACTCTTCTAGATCACGAGATAATGGCATTTTAGTGGGACCGTGCGCTGCCACGGCGCTGCTGTCTCAGTGTCGCGCAGTGAGGGAAGAGCACATTTTTTGACAAAACCGCTCGGCACGTACCATTTATTTAAAGACTTTCAAATTTATTAAAACCTGACATAAATCGATCTAATAACTAACTAAAAACTATATTTAGTCGGTTAGATTATCCAAAAAATTGTTAATAATGCTATAAAGAAACTAATGAAAACGAAACTCATTTTTTCGTTATTTTCAATGATTAGCTACTTAAAATCCATAGATTTTGTATGATACATGACAGATCCTAATGTGCAATTACAATTAGTCAAAAATAGTCGACTTTTAACAACAATTTAAACACTTTTTGTAAACAAATACACATTTCGACCATTTTTTCATGATTTTATTGCGTAATCAACTAAGCCTTTTCATAAAATAATGACAAAATGTGCAATTTGTCTATAGAAAATATTTACATTGAATAAACAATTTTTTACAAACACTTTTCTAAACAGAATCTTATAATTGTAATTAAGAGCTTTTAAAGCTATGAAAAACATAACAACCAGGGTTTTTGGCAAGACAATACTAATTCATTTAAAACAAAATTAGTCAATTAATGAAAAGAATGATCAGAATGCGTATTTGTTAACAAAAATTGTTTATGAACATTATTGTTCATAATTTCATTATGAACACTCAGAGAAAAAGCAATCCAATATGTGAGAGACGAGGGGAACTCACTCAGAAAGCACCCGATATGTGAGAGGCAAGGGGAACTCACTCAGAAAGAACTCCGATATTTGAGAGGCATGGGGAATTCATCCAGACAGCACCCTAATATGTGATCGGTAATGGGGACCCACTCACAAAGCACCCCGATATGTGAGAGGCCAAGGGAACTCAGTCAGACAGCACCCCAATATGTGAGAGGCGAGGGGAACTCACTCAGAAAGCACCCCGATATGTCATTATTTTATGAAAAGGCTTAGTTGATTACGCAATAAAATCATGAAAAAATGGTCGAAATGTGTATTTCTTTACAAAAAGTGTTTAAATTGTTGTTAAAAGTCGACTATTTTTGACTAATTGTAATTGCACATTAGTATCTGTCATGTATCATACAAAATCTATGGATTTTAAGTAGCTAATCATTGAAAATAACGAAAAAATGAGTTTCGTTTTCATTAGTTTCTTTATAGCATTATTAACAATTTTTTGGTTAATCTAACCGACTAAATATAGTTTTTAGTTAGTTATTACATAGATTTATGTCAGGTTTTAATAAATTTGAAAGTCTTTAAATAAATGGTACGTGCCGGGCGGTTTTGTCAAAAAATGTGCTCTTCCCTCACTGCGCGACACTGAGACAGCAGCGCCGTGGCAGCGCACGGTCCCACTAAAATGCCATTATCTCGTGATCTAGAAGAGTCACCATCAATTTTTTTTTTCAAATTAAAGGTGAAATTATAAGGAATTGAATCGTCTTAACAAGAAAAGAAAATTTTTTTCCCTTCTTGACGAAAAACTGAATTCAAACTTTTTTTGGTCATTTTTTTGGTCAAAATTGAAAACCAAAATTTTTTTGGAATTTTCAATTTAAAGCGTATACATTTATCTACAAAACCTACAATTTTTATCCAAATTCGTTCAATGGTTGCAGAAATATAGATATTTCAAAAAAATGTAATGCCGAAATTCAACATGGCGTAACTCCCGTAATTTTGAAAATTTTCAAAAATCCTTTGGACCCGAAATGTCTCTTATATAACACTATAATTTCACGAAGTTTACCTAAAATCGAACAACCACTTGCAGATCCTGATATTCCTGACGTATACTGACCCATATAAGTTAGAATAATTCGTCCGGCCGGGACATATTTGGCGCTATATAAAAAGGGTTGATAATTATATCAATTACATCTGAGTCTGAGTTAGTTAAAAGCGTTGTATTATAATCCTCTCTATAGTTTGGAAATGCCAGCTTCACTTTTGTTTTTTTCAATTCTATTTTTTCAAATTTCACCTGTTAATGATTGAAACAGATGGAATTTTTGAATTCATAATAGACTAGTGTCCGCTGCAGCCCTGTCCCTATTATGAATTTTAATTTTGGATTGTAATTTTGCAAATTTACTCGGTTAATGATTTGAACAGATGGTATTGTTCAACTTATAATAGACTAGTGCCCGCTCGAGTTCAGTCCCTATTACGAATTTCTGCTACAATTTTAATTTTTTTTTCTAATTTTTACCAGTGTAATTAGTGATGTTATAATTAACCTGTTTGTAAACGAATATAATGTCGCGGTATAATTTTGGGTGTGTGTTTTTAAACCTTATGATTATCTGATGTGGCTCATTCACATACAAAAAGAAATCAGGAAAGTATTTTCTCGTTATAGCGTCTTATTCTATCATATTTATATTTAAAATAAGTTAAATCTTCTCTTAACTCTTTTTGAGGTCGTAGACGCCGGGTGGTGCGTAGGTCAATACTAGCTGCGTTGCGTGCTGTGTTGATCTCTGCTTTCATGTTGTTGCTTTCTCGTTGTTGCTTCTTCTTTTGAGTTTTACACCACTGATTAGGTTGCTCTAGGATTTTACCGTTTACATGACATTCCTAACATGTATTCCCTCTGCTGATTAGGATGTATTACGTCGAATAGTGACTATTTTATTGATCAGCTAATTTTGACATCAAAACTTCTTTTTCTGTGAATTTTTCTCTTCCAAATTTAAGTTTTCCTTAGGATTTTTCTTTTCCAATATAATTTCTCCCTCTTGTAATATGTTTTAACTCTAGTTTCTTACTTTTCGTTTTTTGATGAGTGTTTCGTAGAAGCATCCGGAGTTATTTTTGACTTTCGTAGAACACTTTATTACTTCCCTTCTCCAAAAGTTCGTTTTGAAGGTCGGACCTTTTGATCCCTTGTAACGCTGTAGCTAATTCTCCAAGGGATCGTTTGCCAGAATCCTGGCAGGATACCCAGAATGTTATGTTCGGCTGATGGCCAATATTACTACACAATATTATACATTTAAACTTTGCTTTCATTTAACTCAATGTTACAATATTAAGACTTGAACTAGACAAGTACTAGCTTGGCGGCGCGCCCTGACGAGACTGTGGTAAGAACTGGCAAGACTTGAGGATTCTCGGCTTGATCAATCCATGTCGGTAAGATGTCTTCACGATGTCGGAAAGACATCAACAGATCGCACGACGTCTTCACGATATCGTAACGACATCTTTACGACATGGACATAGGATGTCTCAAAGTTCTCGTAAGGATATCGTAACGATGTCATAAAGACGTCGCCAAATTTTGTGCTCACTGGGAAGTTGCAAGTGCGTAATAAGTGTGGGTGGAAAATTGTATTGATTATTCTTGACGCAGGTTACAAGTGTTTTATAGAGAGTTTTTCAAAAAAAAAAAATTTTTGTTATAGTTTTATATTATTATTATTATTATTATATTACATCAGTGCTCGCAATTTGGCTTCCTAACTGTACTGCGCATGCGGTACATCAGCAATCGCATTGGCTATAAATGGCGTTGTTTTTTTGGAATTATTGAATATGTAAATCAATTTTTTATACATCATTGTATAACACCGGCACACAAAAAAAACCACTTTTCTGTTGCACAGATGCGACACATACATTCCCATGTATTTTGACCCGCTGAGCACAAATCCGTGGTCCGTTTGACCCCAGCACATCTAGGTCAAGGGCATTTGAAGGTCAAATGGACAGAAAAGTATTTTGTGTGAAGATAACTACTATAATTTATGTTTTTTGGGTCGCTGAATCTGAATCCGGGGTCCATTTGAACTCAGCGAGTCGAATTCAAGATCATTTCAAGGTCAATTTCGTTCATTTCTCTAAAAACAAATTTCTGACTGCAGATTATGAAAGAACGGAAGATTTTACGTCCAGGTATGTATGTTTTTATATTTTTATGACGACCTCTAAGGTCATGTTAAGGTCATTTCATTTAAATATATAGATGATTTATATGGTTAAATGGCAAATGGGCTACGTTGGACTAGACTACCATAATAATATGTTGTGGGGGTCGCTCAGTCTGAATCCGAGGCCCATTTGACCCCAGGGCGCCAAGGTCAAGGTCAGATCAAGGTCATATCAAAGTTAGATCTGAAGAAAAATGTGTCACTGTTCCAAAATTTGACTTTTACGTGTTTTAAGGGTAGCTGAATTTGAATCTGAATTTCCTTTAACCCAACAAATCAGGACTAAACGAGAGTTACCGTATGGCATTTTGGAATAGCGTTTATTCTTTCTTTCGCCTATAACGTTCTCTTTTATTGTCAAAGGATCTATGCAGTGGATTTCTAGTTCTCTTCGAACTATCACCATCTTCATCGCCAGGTACTTGATCTCTCTTCAGCAGCCAGCAGTAGTCAGCCAACATATTCACGTCCCATTTTCCTTGCCATCGAAGTTCAGCGTCTTTTAGATCTTGATGGAAACGCTCCCCTTGCTCTTTGCTGTAATCGCCTAAGTTCTCAGGGAAATAGCTAATATGAGAGTCCATGAAATGAAGTTTGAGATTCATCAAACATCCCAAGCGTCGATAGTTCCTCACCATATTTGCTACGATTGCTTTGTAGTCATTACTTCTGTAATTTCCTAAGAAGTTTTGAGCAACATCTCGAAAACTGAGCCAAGCAGCTTTTTCTAAGCCTGTCATTGTCTTGATGAAATTTTCGTCGTAAAACATTTTACGGATCTGAGGTCCATCAAATACTCCTTCTTTCAATTTAGCATCACTTAATCGAGGAAATTCATTTGTCAAGTACTGAAAACATGTTTCTTCTTTATTCAAAACTTTGACGAATTGTTTCATAAGTCCAAGTTCAATGTGCAGAGGCGGGAGCAATACTTTTGATGGATCAATTAAAGGTTGTTGAAGTACATTATGATTTCCAGGTTCAAGTTGTTCTCTTATTTTCCAAACCTTCTTCTTGTAATGATTCGTGCGATTCCTGCTATACCACAAACACAAAAAGCAGGGATACTTTGTATATCCTGATTGTTGACCAAGGAGAATGGTTATGATTTTCAAATCACCGCAAACTTGCCACTTATGTTTGTCATATTCAATTTTCTCCAATACATATTGGCCGTTTTCGTAACTTTCTGTTAATTTTGTTGAATGCGCTATTGGTAGACTTGCATACTCGTTTCCATTGTTAAGCAGCACTGCCTTAATACTTTGTTTTGACGAGTCTATAAATAATATCCATTCTTCTGGAACGTAAACATCCTTTTTTAGTTCATTCATCAAACCGTTAACGTCTTTGCAATATACCAACATACCTTCTTCATCTTTATTGAAGTACTGACGGAACTTCTTTTCCCGATTCCTGTAGAAAGATGACTTCGTCCCCTGTTTTACCATTCCACGGCTCTTTAACTCAGCTGCATTATATTTAGAAGCATCTTTAGGAAGACCCATGCTCCTGATGAAATCGTTTAAACTATCTTGGTTGAATAGTCTTATAGATTCATTTTTTTGCTTCCTCCGCAATTTTGGCACATATTCTTCATTTTCATGGTCTTCGTATGAGCAATCATCAGATTCTTCTTCACCGTCTAACACAACCTCTCTATCTGTCTCTTTATTTGTCGAAGCTTCATTTATCATTGAGCTCGTATCCATATTTTTGATAGCAGACTCTTGATTAGACTTTGCAGTTATGACAGAAGACACTATTGCACAAGATATTCTTGATTTGTTTTTAACGTTGAATCCTTTAACTTTTGTGTTGCAAAAATAACAGTCTTTTTCTGATTGAGGTATTGACCATATTACCGGTGAGGAGTATTTTAACATTTTATTGTTTTTCACTTTATTCCAACGTAAAAGCATAGTGTAACAAGCACTGCAAATGCTATCTGCAGCAAATGTTTCATTTTGAAGGGAAATTTCTCTTTTATAACATTGACGATATATGTCTCTACATTGCTCATTCATTGACCTACGGCAGGTAATGACTTCATACTTTCCACAAACGTAGCAAAAAACATTTTTATCGCTGTTGCAGTCATGGCTGGTAAAAACATGATTACTTGTTGTAGCTTTATATTCCTTATCAGTTGAATCGCCAACCAAAAAAGGGTGGCGGTAGCTAGATGACGACGATTGCGGGCCCGTTTCCTCACCCTGACCAATCGCCGATACTGGGCGTCCAATACCCTGCATCGTACTTTCTCTCGTGCCAGCCATGACGGCGCAATGCCTTCACCACAGGGCTTAGCCGAAAAATGAGAAGCAAGAAAAAAATCCGTTTTCCGCCGTCACCACGTGGAGCACAGAAAAACTTCGGGTAAATGGTGTTGCAGGTAACTTCGTACAGAAACTGTCTTTTGTTCTCATAGAAGTTGTCACCACCGTCTTTAAAATTTGAAGCCACTAGCTTTGCTAGCTCAAGTGAAGTTAGCTGATTGTTGGTGTAACAGGCAAATCGGATGAGGGCGGCTTCATAAAAGCTCACTTGCCGAATCGATAGAGCTGTCAAAAGTTCCTTACGAGCGTGGGTAAAAGCAGAAAAATATCGAGACGCCAGGGAAAGTTTACCCACATGTAGAAGTCAAATTTTGGATCGGTAACACATTTTTCTTTCGATCTAACTTTGATATGACCTTGATATGACCTTCACCTTGGCACCGTGGGATCAAGCGGACCTCGGATTCAGACTTAGCGACCCCCACAATATATTAGTATGGTAGTCTAGTCCCATGTAGCCCATTTACCATTTACCCATATGAATCATCTATATATTTAAATAAAATGACCATAACAGGTCGTCACAAAAAAATAATAACATACATATCTGGATGTAAAATCTTCCCAAAAAACATAAATTATGGTAGTTATCTTCATCCAAATGACTTTTCTGTCCGTTCGACCTTCAAATGCCCTAGACCCAGATGTGCTGGGGTCAAACGGACCACGGATTCGTGCTCAGCAGGTCAAAATACATGGGAATATATGTGTCGCATCTGTAGAACAGAAAAGTGGTTTTTTTAATGAAATTAATGTTCAGATCACAAAATACTCATTCAGAATGAAAGGTAAATTAATTATTGGATTTTACTTTTTCTCAGTTAATAATTTCTTTTAAAGTCAAAGGAAGGAATACCTTTTTTCACGAATGTAAATTTTAAATAATACATAATATTCTTTGTACTTTATAATTGTTATATAATGTGAAAGATTGATATACATATTTAGTCATTTCAAATAAGTGCGCGATCATCATCCAATGAGGCTGCAGGTGCAATGCATGCGCAGTTCGGTTGGGGAGCCGAATTGAGAGCATTGTATCATATTTAAACAGGGTACATAGCATGTGTTATAACTGCATACTTCCTCAAAAAAAATTTAAGATTTCTTGTTCAAAATTTCTTTAGCTTGAATTGAAGAAACATGCCTTGGTTTTATTAGTATCAAAATATTATAATTTGATGCAACAGGCCAACTGGGCGCTTCGCTCCTTGCGAGTATGAGAGTGTCCCTTCGCACAAGCAGGGCACACTTACCCATGAAGCCTCACATATCGAATAATATTTTACTTTGCAAATTACAATGCAAAACCTGAGATTTTCTACCGTTTACAGGCTTCGAATATACTACAATGACAAATGACAAGTACATCTCCGCTCAGAACGATGTTCACATAGTAAATAAAATGTTTTGATAACAATGGAGAACATTTTTTTCAACGGTAAAAGCATTTTGCCAACCGCTGTTGGTTATCTTGCTAATTTTCTTTGCGCAAGATGCGGAAAAAACCATTTCCGATGTTTGTAAATGCTGGCCAATGAGTTTTTTGGCATGTCTGTCCTATAAGAAGGAGTTGATTGGAACTCATTGAAATGTTTCATGCATTTTAGTTGCATTTTTGTCTGAATGCTTAGTAATGCGTAGACGCGCAATGAAACAAATTGATCGCAATCAACACTTTGTTCCGTGAAAGGCATTGTATAGAATTCAAGTTGGTGGGTTAACGAACCGCATTAAATGGCATTGATGCAAATTTTCTTGGAAGCATTACCATGACGTCAGTTTAATGCCTTTAAATTTTTGCGCATTCAGAAAGGTAGAAATGAGACAAGTTTTACACAATAAAGAGCATTCAATGGTATTTCAGACAAAAATACGATTGGTACGCATTTAAAAGCATTGAAATATATGTCGTTTTGTAGCAAATTAGTTCAAATAGGGATAATTTGATTGTAAATTTGATTATCTTCCACTTTCACTGAAGAATTTTCTGTATATTTTCCAAAGCAAAAAAATATTTATTAAAGAAAATATAAGATATGCGGAGCGGCCAGTCAGTGTGTGCGCAATGCCTGGTCGGTAATCGGTGGCAGCGGGATACAATTGTAATATCCAATTAGAATCAAACCAGTGGGTAATCGATAGTTGGGTAGCGAATGTTTGAGCGTTGATTGTCTCGACGAACGGAAAAAATTGATATTATGATAGGTGAAGGAATGAACATCGAGTATGAGGTGGAAATAATTCAATAGTTATGAGTGGTTTTTCTATTGATCCATTTAAAATTTGTCAGCTTCGTCGCAAAAGAAAGTTGCGCCCACATTTTAATTAATTACGAGCTCTTCAATTAATTGGTTTGATTATTTCGATCGTGGCTAAAATAGACATTTCTAATTAATTTCCGTAATATAGCTTGGCGCCCAACTGAGTGCAAAATTTGAAAATAGATTCCAGAAAGATCATTCCGCGCGGGGTACGGAAATCGTTCAAGCGATGTTTATGTTGATGAGTATGAACAGATTCAGGCATGAGTCGATGCGTTGGAAAATGAGTTGCAGTCATTGCGGGCGGCATTCGATCGTAGCAGGGTTCAATGTTATTCGCAATATAAAATGAGAGAATGGTCAAAACAACATTTCTTAGAAGAGATTCAATTGCTAAATTTAAGGGTGAATTGAACGAAGATCCACTTGAATTTCTGAAAGATTCAGAACCATATGTAATCATGAAAGGTACGAATCGAAAATAAACCTAAAGCGGCACAGAGCGCTCTGCGTGAAAACTTACTTACATGGTTTGATGCTGTAAAAAAAGATTTGTATCATCTTAATGATTCTTCGAAAGCATTTTGTGATGAATATTGTTTGGTGGAAGCTCAAGAAAGACGTCGCGACATTTGAAGAGGCCGTCTCTATTCCGTAGTGGGTAAAACACTCGGGACCTACTATTGTGAACAATTAAGTGAAGTATCAAGCTTACAGCCGCCGATTACGCCAAACGGGAAAAATCAGATAATTTTATTTCAGCTACGAATGGAACAAAAAGACAGCATTATTCCTGAGAAGAGGGCGAATAGAATCAGGCTGACCCGGGTTCGCCCAGTACGATCTATCGACTTCCACCCCGACGCGAATTTGATAACAGACGCAATTATGATCACAGGCGGGAATATTACCGGCGCGATTATGATAGGCGTGATTTTGATACCCGCGATTATAATAGGCGTTATTTTGATAGGTGCGATTATGAGAGACGGGACTCCGATTCGTGACAAAGAAATTGGCAAAAGCAGAGCAGTGCAAACACCCAAGGTTTCAAGAATCATCAAACTTCTCATTCGAATGCGGGTATTCAGGGCAACCAACCTCTGTCAAGTAATCGAAATCAGAATAATGATCATAAACGTCAAGTAAGGGGTAATACTCTATCGGCTTTGCAAACTCAAATGAGCGATCTGGTATCTGATGGAGAGGTTGCTAGCAATTTCTGTATAGCGGCTATTGATATGTGAAGTGGTTATCTTGATTCGCTGGAAGCGAGAAATGATTTTGAGCCAAGGTAGGTGGCCAAGGTCAAGGTAGGTGGGCCATTTGAAAAGAACACATGCAAAGCTAAATTCCAGACTAAAGTTACACTAATTCTGGGAGAAAAATTATATCATACACTTTATTCAGTCATTCCAGATCTGGGACATGTAGTCATGATCGGTACTGGCTGAGTGGCCAAAAAGTAATATAATGTTGAATATAAAAGAAAACCCTTTTTCGATCGATGGTCAGGAAATTTGTGAGCCCGCGGTATCATATTATCGTAGTATTCCAAGATTTGCGATGAATGAAGGAAAAGGGGTTGTAAATCGTTCAGAAAGAGCAGGAAATGATAGGATCCCTAATGATTCAAATGTTTCCGGTAGGGCGCAATAGTTTATTTACTTTTTACAATCGCGCACAAGCTCAGTGCAGCCGCCATGCTGATGACGCTATTCTGAAATTTTTACATAATTTGACTTTAGGGAAACATATACAGGGTGTCTTTGGAACATATACTATCGAAAGAAAAAGTCGGCCAGTAGTTCGTCCGTCAGCCACCTAGTATACACTATTTGCACTGAAGTCGGGTTCGAAAGCAGGTGACCTTTACTTTTTTACCTACGATTCGTTAGAAAAAATGGCAGAACAAAATATTCTAGGCCGGTACCCAGAGTTTGTGGATATAAGTGTGATTAGACATCCTAATACTGGAGAGACCTATACATACCTGGACGTGCCTCAAAGCCACATTCAGGACGTAACACCTGTGAAGGAGTCTCTCCGCAGCAGATACAAGCATGTTCTTCGACAGATTTGGTCTTCCAATCTGTCGGCGTTGAACAAGGTATCTGCAACTAACATGCTTGCCGTCCCGGTTCTACTCTACTCGTTTGGGGTGGTTCAATGAACAAATGACGAGCTTGATATCACAACACGTAAGATCATGTATATGCATAAAAGCTTCCATATCAATTCATCATTTCCGCGATTATACAACTCACGCCGACAAGGCGGAAGCGCAATTCTCATTATCCAGTGTCTTCATTACCGAATTGTTCCTTTACAAAGCTGCGGAGCAGGCAGCCATACCTCTTGGCCTGAATTTCAACATCAGGAGTGAGGAAAGTGCATAACTCCATCTAGATGGACGGAAACTTTTACAGAAATGTAGAAGATCAGCCCTTGTCGGAGAAGCAAATTTTTTCTTCCCTCAGATCATCAGGACCAGGTGTCCCACTCACGTGGCAACAACGTATTTTTGCAGACATACTGCGGCCCTAAGAGTGCTTTATTACCATCTTTGTCGCTCTTGCGATACTAACCGCTGCCCTGCCCTGCCGAAAGCTTCGAGGGAGATAGAGTCAATCGTCCAAAACGAGAAGTGCCAAATTTTCTGGAACGACCATTTTCGAACAGCAGTCTCCATTGCACAGTGCACACTCGAGGCCCGTCATCGTTCTCCAAGACTTCAAGAAAAGAACTATATTCGTGGTCGAGGCTCTGGCAGACTACCACATCACTAACAAGGAGAAGAAAAAGGAGGAGAGGTATCAAGACCTCAAAAGGGAGCTGCATCGATTGTCCCAAACATATTCGGTTAAAGTAATTGTCCTTGTGATCGGTGCTTTTAGAGTTGTGAAACTATCACTAGTTTGTAACCTCAAAGCCATACCCGCCTGCCAAAAACTCATACTCATACTGTCATACTTGGGTCGCTTCGTGTCCTTAAGACACATGAGGGGGACCTATCTATCATTGTGATTTCGTCGTGCACTGTGGCCAGCCCTCTCACGGTTATGAGACGTGGCCGTAGGTGTGATTTACCGCAGTTCTACTGGGAGCCAATATTATTTTTATGGATGGCAATAGCTCCTAGTGGGACTATGCGGTGAATGTGTAACCTTTTTTTTCATTGAGCTGCGAGAGGGCGTGAGGCTCGCCTACTTTTAAACCCGACTTTAGAATCGAGAGCATAAGCCCTTTTCTAACCCACATACGGTTTAAATATTTACACATATGTTATATTATGTAGTTTAAGACGACAGTATAGGCAGGTATAGGCCTGTCTTTAACCTGTCTCCAACCTATCTTTTCTGGTCCCCAGAAGTATTAAATCAGTTTTTCTTTTTACGAGGGTTTGCAGAACTTACTTTGTAAGGTGGTAATCCTGGTGGAGCCCATGCAAGAGTTTTATCTCGAGCATCTAATAAAATCGGTTCAATTACATCATCTCCTCTTAGATCCAACCGCGCTCGGACAGAAACCCATTCTTCATGGCGCACGTCGTGGGCATCTCTTGGACATTTGCAACTAGTACAATTTTTTCTAAAACACAAACATTCACATGATTAGTATAGACGATCCATTATGAAAATTTACAGATCGGAAGACGTTGCTGACGAACGTACTGCTGTATTCACATTTCATCTTCCACTTAATGTTTTTAGTGCAAATTTATGGACTTTATAACATTATAATTAGTGGTGTGCAAAATAATTTGCCTCGACACCACAACCGGCTCATCTAAGAATGGAGTCGAATTTTATTGAATCGACCTACAAGGCAAATAGTGGTTAAATCGTTTTTGGGGATCAACACATTAGCATAACCTCAAATTTAAAAGCGGTTTATAAAAGCATATAAAATATAACGGCAATCAATTGCAATGCATTTCAAAAGAGGCAGCAATATAAATTTAATAAAAAATTTGTCTCAACTGCAATTATTTTTCTAACAATAGTTACATTTGATATTTGGTATTTCTATGAACGTTTTTACAACATATCATAATTTGTATCGAACCTCAATAAACAATGTCTGATTTGGTTTTTTCAAATATTCTTTACGGATTTATTCGTTGCTCTCATTTCAAAATACCTTGTTATTCTAATAAATTCCAAACGAACTGTTCTTATCAAAACTCATCGATCAAAAAATCTAAAATGGAATATTTTCAATATAAAAGATTTTCGATTTTCTTCCAAACATCTGTAAAGTTCCCAGTCAAGAAATAATTTCACTGTAATTTCCCGGTTTTTTCCGGTCTTTATAAATTTCCGATTTTTTTCCGGTGTTTACAAATTCCCGGCTTCCCGGTTCAGCGACCACCCTAATTGAATATCATTCAATCATTCTCGTGATTTCCTTTATTTTAAATGAAAAATGAATTTACTAAAAGTCTGTGATTATTTTATTTCTGCAAGATACCCTCATAATAAACAAGAATATTTTCTAAGAAATATGTACAGAAAATACGTAGTCAACAGATTTTGAAACAAGTCAGCCGTTTGCAAGAGGTTTCAATTAAGATGACAAGTTCATTAGTTGGAGAAAGAGAAATGCACCATAAGATAGAATGAGGAAAAATTTAGCCTTTCCTTCATTCCACGATGCGTTCATTCAAGGATCGTACGCAAATTTCCAGAAAATCAATGAGACCCGGAAAAGAGTAAGAAAGGAGTGAGGGTAATCTGACCTAACTCTGGCGAGCATAGCATATGCGACCTGTCATATTCTCAGTCGAGACCAGTGTTGCCAGATCGTGGGAAATTTCCCATATTGTGGGAAATTTTATGATTTTTTTTCAAAAAGGGAAAAAAGGGAAAAAAAATTCCACCAATGGAAAAAATGGGAAATTTTAGCCTAATGGCCACTTTAAGCCAAAATTTGGTATTTAAAGTAAAAATAGCAACGTTCATTAATGTTTTAGTTTCCACATGATGCCTGCTCTGAGCAGGGTTAGAACGTATGATAATTCACGTAATATTCTTGGCTTTCTACGCTTATATTACCGCTTGGCCCAGGCTTCGTAAGTTACGCTTAAGGCGCGTAAGGGTCATACCTTTGTTTGCGGGCTTCCTGCATGCGATATATCGAATCTATGCAGATCTTGTATGGTTCTTTCTTATGGAGAATCATTCCTTAGAATCACTAAGGGAAGTGACAAATGAAGTTCGGCATAGGATCGATATGTCGCATACAGGCTGGCTGCAGACAGAGGTATGACCGATTGACCGTACCTTAACTCTGCCCATTCGACGTAAAATACTTTTTCTACCGTAATATAGGTAGAAAACCGTAGAAAACCCAGTAAGTTACATTTCTAAAATGGAGGAGCTGTTGACATTGAGGTATAACATCACTGTTTCAACAAATTTGTTCCTTTGACTGCATTTTTTGCCAATGAAACTAAATAGATGTAAGTCGTATGCCCTTGAAAATGTAAAAATAATTGATATGATATCATAGTTAAAAATGTTTTTTTATGATTTTTAAACTTTGTAAATAGTTAAATACTGATCGAGTGGTATCACTGTGCGGGAATATTTAAGTACCAACCATCGAAGTAAAACATGCGTTGGAAAACTTTCCTTGAAATTTCTTGAGCATTTGTTTGACGAACCATAGTCAAAACGTCAAAATAAATAGTTTATACGCATTTTCTTTTTAAATTTTTAATTTTTAAGCCAGTGTAATGCTTTTTCAAAGAAAATGTAAAAATGGGAAATTTTGTGTCGGAAAGGGAAATTTTGATGACCTGCGTGGGAAAAAGCTTGCATGGGATCTGGCAACACTGGTCGAGACAGCAGACCTATCCCGACTTGCTTCTACTTGAGTTGCGCGAGCCATGCTCTGCCAACTCCTGTAGGTGATCGCGTAGCAGCATAGGAACTTATAGTCCGGCAGCGAGCTGCCATTTTTTACGACTAAAACTAAGAAAGCTAAGATTTTGCTCTATGTTTCATTTAGTATTGCTAGTACACGAAGTGACTGTCAGTTTGCGCATTTGCAGTGGGTGTAGCCGAGGCAGCCTCCCACACACGTATAATTATAATAAAATAAAACAAATATAAAGAAAGCTGGGACTTTCTTGGTTCGTTTACTATGATGTGAATAAACAGAAAAAAGTAGTCAGCTGACTTTATGTTGGGGGTTTGTACGTCAGCTTCTCGTCCAAACATCAGAAAAATATGCGCTGAATGAAATTATACTAAGAAACCCGAAATATGGGGAAGTAATAGTCGACTTTAACAGTTTCACGAAAAAAATTGTTCGCTAAGTTTTTCGCGCTGGAAAAGTGCTCAGCTACGACTTATAGATACGGCGCATCGCTATGCGCGCGGGCACGTGGCACCCTTCACAGGATCAGCTGAGCACTTTTCCACTGCGAAAAGCTCAGCGGACGATTTTTTTCGTTAAGCTGTTGAAGTTAACTATTAGTATAAAGATGGTAGTGATTAATGGCCTTTGGTCTTTGTAATTCATATCATATATTTAAGAAGCACAGTCAATGCATTGCGCTGCGGAACCACAGCCTCATCAGGACTCAAACGAACAATGGATAATATCATGAATATACATACATATATGGTCTATTATCGCAGTTCCACAGCGAAATGCATTGACTGTGCTTCTTAAATATATGATATGAATTACAAAGACCGAAGGCCATTATTCACTACCATCTTTATATATTTATTCTTATAAATCAGTCTAATTTGAAAAACAAAGTTAACTATTAGTTTACGAAGTCTTAGCTTTCTTGGTTTCCGATATCTATTGATTTTTATTGATAAAATAGTGAGTATACGCGCGCGGGCTCGCTGCACCTAACTCACTAAGCTGCTTATCTCTGACGCTCAATTGTACATTTAAATATGTAGGGGAAACCACCCTGCAGTAGACAATAATTTACAGTAAACAATCCTAATTAACTGGAAAACTGACGAAAAATTTTCATTACTTTTGTTAGTATAACATTTCAGCAAGGATGCTATATTGTCTGACGAAGTTTCATTAAAATTTTATAATTCATTAATGTGTGAGATCAAAAAATTATTTTTGACCTGAAAAAAAATTTCGCCTATTCTTTATTCATACTTTTTAACTTAATGAAACACTTTTATGGCATGTTTATACATAAGAATGAAAGCTTGAATTTTAATGAACAACATTTATTTATACAGAGCGTTCTTTCTTTAATACTTATAAATATTTAAAGACTTTCAATTGGACATTACATTTTCCAACAGTAGATGACCAACAGTAGGTAATCGCAAAAGTACGAAAAATGTAGCTGTCAAAATTGGCAGTTCTGTGACTGTCTCGCAGTTGTTTCAAGATAAAGGTTGTGTTTCTTTGTTCATATTGATTCGTGAAGTTTTTTAATTTAAGTTATCGTGAATAATAAACCAAGAAAATAGTGTAAATTATTATTTATTGAAAAGCACATAAAGTTTAGTTGTGTTTTAAGGGGTGAGTCTTCCGGGAAAAGATATAATTTTCAGGATTAAGGTACGCAAAAATTCTGCACTTTTCTGTTATTGCAAGTCAGGTTAAATGGTATATATGAAGATTAAACGTCTCGTACCAATCGTACCAATCTCACGGAATATCAGAGATAAAAAAATGTTAATTATTGAAACTTTTATGATTTTTGTAAAATAATCATAGTCTCAACTATTATTTACTCAATAAACTGATTTTAATTGCAAGTATACTAATTATAAATTATAATGATCGAGAATTGAGTATTCTGTCATACCCAGCAGCAATGCCAGGAACGATTATCTATTGACGGACAAAGGTGTCAGAATCGTACCTTTGACCAGGTCTAATAAAAAGGCTTAATACACGGAGAAAAAAATCGCACTGTTATAGTAGGCTGGGCTCTGAATATTACAGCACGAGACTTCGTGTGCGAAATTGGTATGAATTTCTACCAATATTGGCATCAGGTTAGACAATTTTAGCATTATATGGCTCATACCATAAAGAAACTTTGCCTTACTACGGTTGTAAGAAAACCCATCATATTAGAGTATGAGTACTCTTGCAAAAGCGATGTTAAGCCACGCGTACCGGTGCTAGCTGTGAAGCTAGGTTCGTAAGTAGGCGTGGCCTAATATCTCTTTTGGAAGAGTACTCATACTCTAATAGAGTGAGTTCTTTACGAATATAGCAAGGCGAAGTTCAAGCTATTTTCGCGAGGGATAACGGCTTCAAAAGCATTGAATGAAACCTGCGACAAAAGCATGACTAGCGTTCTTACTATTATAGCCATATTTTTTTCTCCGTGTATAGCTAACTGATTAATTTCGTGATATTCTTTTCTATAAGAATACTCAATTGAATATGTCCCTCGTCTAGGTTGCATTAGTCTCCCTTCTTCTGCCATAAATTGTGTGGCTGTCGCGCTCGGTCGCACTTTCAAAATATCCAACTTTCCCTGACGCCATGCACGTGCAAACAAAACACAACAAAACAAAACGACATGTGACGCCGAATCATAATTTCCTGAGGTGTTATTCAATGTTTTCAAATGTTTGAAACTAAAATGAAGAATAATTATAGAACATACATTTTCTTTTTGCTGAATTTTTTTTCTCTTGGGTTCGATTATATTTTATATAATGTTGACATCTACAAACAGAGGAATTTTTGAATTTTTAATAAATAATGATTTGGATGCAAGTATTCTTTACATTGTATCGGAACTGAATTATAATATTCAAAATATCCCACAATCAGATCTAAAATCTTTATTGATCAATATACGATCTCTTTAATCTAAACGTGATTCAAAATTGCAAGACGCGAACAGAATTTCAGCAAGATTTGAGTTATAAGATGATGAAAAGAACAAAAAATCTTGAGAACTTATTCAGAACACCAAAAATTTTGTTGTTGTTAGGATTCGACTTTCTTCGAACGTGATATAGATGATTTTGTTTATATATCAAAAATCATTTTGTTTAGATTTGGTTTGGTTATGTCCTTCGAAAACAAATTTAAAATTTGCAAAGTTTTTTTTTCTCGTTCGTTTGTCTATCTTGGTTTTTTTTTAATGTAGAACGTTAAATATTTCAACCTCCGCTTCTTTCGCGCATGAGGTGATAAGCAAATAGTTTTTTAAACTGCTGACGTTATTTTGACTCTTAACAAGAATGATAGTTTATACCTCTGCAGCTTGACTTCACAAAAAATTAATTGTATTCTACATCTACAGCCTTCAGAAAGATACAAAGCCGTGTTCTAAGCAAACATACAAATCAGCAGAATAAAATATACCACACGGTGATCAAAATTTATTTGTTACCACAGTTATTTAATTGCGATAGAGACCTCGGTGGCTCAGAGGATAGCGCGTCGGACCTTTATGCAGGAGGTCCGGGGTTCGATCCCTGAGCCGGGTACCAATGGAAATTTTTCTATGTACTTCTACTGCGGCTTCGGTGGTTCGGAACCCACCTTAAACTGTAGGTCCCCTCAGAAAAAGCTGGTATCGTACCAAGGTGGGGCCCCATGTCAAGGGGAATAGCCTTGGAGGTCGAAGCCGATTTTGTGAAGAATCGAAAATGAGTCAGCGTTCATCTTGCGCTTGGGAGCTTCGATAGGAGGCACCACGCTCGATGGTCGCTGGCCAATTTCGAGTAATGAACACACGCACATACACTGACATAACACACCAGCACAGTGCTTCGAATCTGTGCATCTACCTGATGACCTCAGAGGGATCGCTCCGTACACCCTAGCCTGCTAGGGAGGCTGCCGAATGGCAGAGTGGGCGAGGATCACTTTGCCTGATCAACAAAGGAGGACGTCGTTTACTGTGCGATGGGTATGCCTGGCACCTGAGAGCTACAATCTCAGAACGTTTATAACAACGGAAACCACCGAGATCCAAAAACACTCGGTGAAGGATGGCCTGGTTCGGAGTAATGCCTTGAGAATAAACACGGGTGTGGCACAATAGGCTTCTTAGCTTGAGCGCCAGGGGTTGGGACCTCACGGAGCCCTACCCGCCTACATTACAAACTAACTAACTATTTAATTGCGATTGTTAACTAGTAGTATAGCTATACGGGTTCTACGATACCTACCGACCAAGCAAGGTTCTGATCTGTGCTAAGCTACCGGCCGAGCAAGGTTCTGATCTTTGCCAATTCTACGATCGAGCAAGGTTCTGATATGTGCTAAGTTACCGACCATGCAAGGTTCTTATCTGTGCTAAGTTACCGACTGTTGACATTAACCTCGGTCAGCAATTAAGATTTCTGCCTAATAATTAAATTATGAACTACAAATAATTGAGTGGGACGATGGTCGTGGGGGTTAAGGCGTAGGCTTTGAACCCACTCCGTCGGCTTGCGGGTTCGATTCCCGCCTCGCACTCTGGAAGAGTCTCGGTGGCCCATGCGGTGAACACTTGCCTAGCAAGGGAGTTGTTCATCTCCGGAGAGTCGTGGGACCGGTACCTCTAGAGAAAAAGGTTCTCTAAGTACTTAAGGCTGTTGCTCTTGGTGGTTCGGAACCCACCTTAAACTGTAGGTCCCCCTCCCACCACCAAGTATGTGTGTGGGAGGTGTGTGAAGGAATAGGGAAGAGATACAAGAACAATGTAAACCCTTAGGGGACACATTAGAAGCTTCCATTCCAACTACAAATAATTGTTAAATAATTATATTTGATTATTTATATTGTAAGACTTTGTACAATTCATGTTAGTGAAGCAATTTATAATTTGAATGTTATGCACCGAAACTACAACTCGAGCTGAGTGGTGCGCAAATTCACAGAGTGAGATCTTTACTACCCAAGCGAGTGGGGGTACGCCGGATGGGGAGTAGGCCACTGCTGGCCTCTAAAGCGCGCGTTCTCTTGCCAGTTGACAGTTTAGTGGCGGCAGCGGAAAAACACAACGAACGAGCAGCAGCAACAGACCAGATACAACGGGTGTATGTTAGCGAGGACTCGGGCAAGGTGTCCGTCAAAAAATTGGAAGTTCTTAATCAACGAAGGTGCCATGAATCAGAATGGCATTAATAATGTCACACGTTGGATGTTCGCCAACCAAGTAATTAACAATTTATTATAGAAAAATATAAAATAACTTAAATAAAGCTGATAATATATTTTGCTTATATTTTGAGACAAGATGGCGGTTTATCATGCGTATTATTACCATCAGGGTGTTGCTATGTCCACATACAATACTAAATGTACAGTCTCCACGAGGTTCACCATTGCACATCTGCATACCACCTTGTGAAATTAGTCCATTACACATTCGCTCACGCACAACTCCGGCTTCAGTGTCACCCGACACAAAAAGTCCAAGCACTCCACCGATTTTGAGGACATCATCACCGTGACAACCACAAACGTTGCCCACGCCACATTCTTCGCCTTGGCCGAAGCCTCCGTTTTCAAAAACCAACGTTTATTTCAGGAAAAGCATAATACTTCACTTATCAGTATAAACTTCTTACCAATATTTATTTGTAATAATAATGATAATTATTTCTAGAAGTTAATGCGTTCTACTATGTGGTCTGCTGAGTGGGGTGTAAGCCACTGCTGGGGATAAATAGCGCGCGCAACTTCGACAGCCCGGCACTTCAGTATGGACAGCGGCAGAGACAACGAAACAGAGAGAGTATTTGAAAGCAGCTAATCATTCATCATGTCTGGCAAACGCAACAATTTCACGGAAGACGGTGGGAGGCCACTAAAACATAGTCGGAATACAGATATTCTTGACGATTGTGAAGTGCTCATCCCGATGATTGAAGAGGCGATAGTCATAATATCAACATTACATGATGGTGATTCTAAAGTTGAATTTATTCAACGATGGAAACAACAGTGTAATGATTCTATTGATACACTAATTAATATTCTCAGTACCCTTTACTGGACCTTTAAAAAGCAGAGGTGTATCACTATGATTCAACAAATTATGAGCTCCAGTGCTCGCTCCGCATTGAATTTAAAGCGAGGTGCTGCTGTGCACATGCCTAATACTGCTGATCCTGCTGATCTTTATGGAAATGACATAACTGAACGTGTGGGAGATCCCGAAGTATTGTGGTCCTCTCACTATAGAATAAACTAATGAATCTACAGATGTTGTTGTGTAGCAAAAACAAAATGTGGATGGTTAAATCGGCAAACTACTACAAGCTGTGAATGTTGAATTGTATGATGAATATTTTAGGCGTATCCATTTCTATTTCTTAATCTGTCGAAAATGTGCAATGAATCTCCTGAAATGTTCAATACTCTCAGTAACAAAGACAAGTGAATTTTTCTGCCAGATCTCAAATCTCTGCAATATGGACTCTCTCCACTTCATGCCTGGATCAGAATCTTGGAAACATTTTCACATTTTCGTTATATGACTAACATCAAAGTATGGCTAATGATGAGTGATGAACATGAAGAAGAATATGCACAAAGGAAAAAGCAAATACAAAGTATTCTCTGGGAGAACTTTAGAATAATAGTGGACAAGTCAAACCCAGGAGGCTCTGGTACCACTAATGATGGTGATATAGCACTTAAGGCTTTCGATGAGCCAGAACTTCTTGGGAAATATCTTAACCTCGAACCTACGTTACTTTGTATTTTCAAAACCATTTTATTCGCCCTTCCTTGTTTTATAGAGATATGGATAGCTGAGATCCAATAATATGATTTGTAAATCTTGAATGTGCCAAAAACAACATATTATGTTATAAAGACGTTCAAAATACTTGCAATTGAAGCGCCAAGATCTTCAAATCGTATTTTTTACGAGAGTGAACTCTATCAACCAGTGGGCACAAAATTTGACGACGTTTTTACGACATCGTTACGAGATTTTTACGACTTCAAGACATTCTGTGTCCATGTCCTTAAGATGTCGAAAACACATCGTTAGATCGTACGATGTTTTTACAATATCGTAAGGACATCATAACGACATAGACATAGGATGTCGTAAAGTTATCGTCAGGATGTCGTGACGATGTCGTAAAGACGTCGCCAAAATTTGTGCCCACTGGGAATGCTTTACAAATTATTTTCAGATCATTATTGAAACAATTGCAAACATGAAAGCTTGAAAATAATTTTCAATCATTTTTAACAATTTTTTCCTCAGAATATCGCAGGTATGCCCAGCTGAATCAAAGTTCCCTGTATTTGTAGTAAACTCGGATTATATACGTATTTTTTTAGACTTTCTGGGACTTTTTTTAATTATTTCAAACATGATAGTATTCAATATCAGAAAGGAATTAAATTTCGATTTGTAATATAGTCTTTGTAGCTCATAGTAAGGACTAACTGCACATATTTTCCAAAGCTTTGATAGCATACTTTAATCTGCTCCGACGATATTTTGTTAAACTGAATTCCGTAAAGAGAACGACGGCTTTTAAAGAGAACCTTATTTGTCGTCCGTCTGATGCATTTTAAAAGTTCCTACTTTGTGAATTCTTTTCGTCACTATAAACCGCTTTAAAGATAAAATTATTATCGAATTCTTCTTCCTCGGGGTCCCCAGAAAGCACTATAATAGGTAATTATCATTTTGTCATGGAGCCAAAATAAGACTTTAGACAAATGATTTTTGGCCGAACACTGTGCAAAGGTTTGACCAAAGGACCAATGCAGGAGAAACTCCTAACTATCCTCCTGCCCAAATGAAAGTACATTCTCCGTGAGTGTGCACTAAAGCAAGCTTTATTTTAACTACATTTTATAGAACCCCATAGTTAATAAAATACACAGATATGGAGCACAAGCCCTTATATATCAAGACCTTATTTCCACACCCCAGCAATCTTTAATGGCGGTCTAGTGGCTGTGAAACTTAGGACGAATAAAGTTTTGATGAATAAACCTTTCTGTGTAGAGCTTAGTGTTCTGGATATCTCGAAAACCTTGATCTATGAATTCCTTTATGACCGCATACTTCAAAAATATAATAATAACAATAATAGTAATAACAAATGTAAGCGGATGTACACAGGCACTGATAGCTTGGACCGTGAAGTCAAATACGCTGATATTTACATTGGCAATGTGCGCAATATTAACTTGAACGCAGTATATTATTAGATCGCATCTCCATAAAGTGGAAACTATTAAACAGTTGAAAGTGGACTTAGGCCCATTCGATAATAAACGATACCTTTAGCCTGGCTGTACACTACAGATACCCTAGCTTGGGCACATTGCAGGAGTAAGGATGCCGGTGCTCTAAGTACCAACGACATGAATGAAAATAGTTTTTGCAACACCCACCTCGAAAGTTGACGTTTGCATGCATGTAGATGGTGCCTAAAGTATCTTATTTGAGCAGACTGTGCGTGAAAAAGTTTGCGCGTGCGCAGTTTGAAGATGACTTACTTTAGACACTGGTGAAAAAGCTGCGCATGCGCACATTCGAGATGAGGTACTTTAGACACTGGCATAGGTAACTTTAAACACTGCTGTTGGTATCTTCTTGAAATAAGTTTACATTTAACTTGAACAAATGTTTTAATGATTGAAGTTTTGTTTTTAGGGGTTTGTAGCCCCCCCCCCCCCCCGGGCAAAAAAGAATAAGCGCCAACATTTTTTTTCGAACAATTTTTTTTTTCAAAATTTTTTTTCACAGTTTTTTTTCGAAAATTTTTTTTCACGAAATTTTTTTTCTACCAATTTTTTTTTTCAAAAATTTTTTCCACAAAATTTTTTTCAAACATTTTTTTGCACAAATTTTTTTTTTCAGAACATTTTTTTTCAAAAACTTTTTTTTTTTTAATTTTTTTTCAAACATTGAAATTTTTTTTTTTTTTGTAATTTCTTTACTCCACTCTATGCAATATAAAATTAGTATTTTTCGTTATCACCTCCTGACAACTTTTTCGGACGGGCGTTGCAAAAAATAGCGTGTGATACACGTGTGCGTATGTGATTGTTAACTCGTATGATTGCATCATTCGCCTGCGGTTCGAAGCACTCGTCTACGTTTTCGCACTCGCTTCGCTCGTGCGCTAACCACCGACTCATGCTTCGAGCCTCCGGCTTATGCTGCAAAATTCACACTCGCACACAATCACCTATTTTACGCACTTGTATCACAAATAACTATTGTAACCAAGCATTATGAATAGGAGTTATAAAAGTCCATAGATATTGTTGGAATTGGTGATAATTAGAAATAATAAATGATAGAGACAAATAGATACCCATTACATGCATTTTTATTAAATAAAATCCCCAATTACATATCATTTTTAGCATTAGCCTAGCATTAGTTTAACATTACTTTAACATTAGCATAACGTTAGATTCGCGCTACGTTCAAGTTAGTTTAACATGAGTTCAACATTACTTTAACATTAATTTAACTTTAGTTCAGCTTTATCTTAACTACACATCTGTTCCATCTATTCAGGTGTTGTGTGAACTGTCAAGGTCAAGTCATTTGACGTAGACTTAATTACAACGTCTCTTGATGACTTTCTCCACAAGATAAATGTCCGGATAGTTGACTTCCGAAAGTTTCTCCCAATAAAAGCTTCCAGCGACGAGTCGATATTGATAGTACTTACGTTTACATGTTACTGGATTAGCTGACATGATCTGGTCCACAGTAAATATTTCTGTTGTCCAGTTGGGTGTATATCCTCTCTTGAAAACGTCCTTATACTTGCAGACTCGGACTTTTCACTAACTTTAAGTTTTGTTTTCATGAGGATATTTTTCATTTTTTTTTTAAAACGTTGCATCAGTTCCTCTCTATCCTCAATGGTGACATCTTTGGGTTTCATGTGTACTAATTGTTTAATGTTCTGTACTATTACACTTGGAAATGAGCATACGTCAGATACCTGTCCAGTTGCAACCTGAATCGTGGACACATCTTGTTCTTGAGGGTACGATTAAACCGTTCAATGATGAACGCTTCTTATTTACTGTGAGTTGAGTTTAGATTGATTTTCCAATTTTGCATTAAAGTTTTAAGTTTTTTAAGTTTAAGTTTTTTAAGTTTTTTTAGTTATCAAACTCTTTGCCTTGATCAGTATAACTCTTGTAACATGCATAACTTTTGAGGAGAAAGAGGTGTTGAAGGAAGTGCAGAGGGATTTGTTTCGTAAGACGTAGGGGGTGGGGGTGATGCAGAGTAGAGGAGTAGCGAAGGTACTATACTGGAACGTAGCAGGGGTAGAGAAGAAGCACGAGGAGTTCGAGCAATATATCCAGGAATTCGATGTTGTGGGACTGGTAGAGACGTGGGTAGAAAGAAAAGAATAAGATAGAATAGAGCCAAAGCTGCCAAGAGGGTAACGGTGGAGACTCCAGGAGGCGGTCAGAGTGAAGAAGAAAGGAAGTGCCAGTGGGGGAATTATAACCGGGATTAGAGATGGATTAAAGGATAAAGTTCATGGAGAGGAAGAGAGAAAGGGAGTGCAAATGAGGATAATAAAAATAGCAGGGGTAATTTGTAAGTTTGTCACAGTGTACAATAAAGATAGGATGGAAATAATTGAAGAAGGGGTGGAATACCTGCTGGGCGAAAGAGAGGAGGGTATGGTGATACTGGGTGGGGACTTTAATGCGAGGATGGAGAGCGAAGGGCGATATTACAGGGAAGGGGAGAGCTCCGAAAGAAAATCGAAGGATAAGATAATAAATAAGGAAGGGGAGATTCTAAGGGACTGGATGGAGGATAGAGGCTGGGCGGTGACGAGTGGTATGGTAACTGGGGATGGAGAGGGAGAATACACATATGTAAGTAAGGTGGAGGTATCGGTGATAGACTATGTGGTCATGAATATGCAAGGATGGAAGGAGACGGAAAAATTCGCAGTAGAGGGAAAGGTGAAATCGGACCATCAGCCATTAAGTCTGTGGATAAGAGGTGAGGGTGGCAGAATACAAGGCGGGGAAGAAGTCTCGATAGGGGAGAGGGTGACCTGGACGAGGTAGGCGATAGAGAAGTATCAGGTACAGTAAGGAAAGGTAAGCTTTGAAGGGGAGTCGGTGGAAGAGATATGGGTGGATCTGAAAGAGAAGGTGAAAGGGTTTGTGCTAAAGAAGGTATTTAAAAGAAGAAAAAGGGGATGGTGAAGCCGTGGTGGGATAGGGAATGTAAAAAGATGAAAAGGAAGGTAAAGAGGAAGTACAAGAAGTGGAAAGAGCGTAATGCGAGAAGGAAGGAGTACGTAGAAGTGAGAAAGGGGTTCAAATTGATGTGTAAGAAGAAAGAACAGGAAAAGGAGAAAGATCTGGAAGAGCAGTTAGGGGGTCGCCTGGAAGATAATAAATAGGTTTACGAAACGTAGAGTGGGGATAAGTGAGAAGATAAGGAGTGAGGAGTGATTAGGAGTAGATTAGGAAGTTAAGAAGGTCGAAAGCACCAGGGCTGGATAGGGTAGCGAACGAAGCATGGCTGTTTGGTACACAACAGGTTAGGGAGAGGCTGAAGGAGGTAGTGAAGAGAGTATGGAGGGGAAGGGATTCCTAGGAGGGTTGAGAGAAGGATTAATAGTGCCACTATATAAAAAAGGAGATAGAGATAGACAGGAAAATTATATAGGGATTAGGCTAATGAATACGGCGTATAAAGTATACGCGATGGTTGTGGCGGGAGGCTGAAGAAGGATGTCGAGGGGAAAGGAATATTGCCGAAGAAGCAGGCGGGCTTTAGGGCTGGTAGGGGTACTATCGACAATATCTACGTTCTGCAGCACGTGGTGAATAGAGAATAAGCGAAGAAGGGGTCGAAAGTGTACGCGTTTTTTGTGGATCTCAAAGACCCGTTTTTCCTTCGGTGGATAGAGGGAGGTTGTGGGTTGGCGATGGAGGATAGGGGAGTGGAGAGAGGCCTGGTCGAGAGGGTAAGGGAGATATATAAAGAGACCAAAGAAAGAGTGAGTGGAGGGGAGGGTATTTCGGAGGGATTCAGGATGGATAGGGGATGAAGGCATGGGTGTCCGCTTAGCCCAATACTTTTTGTAATTTTAATTGCTGATGTGGAAAGTTGGCTGAAGGCCGGGGTGGTAGAAGGAGTCAGGATAGGAGGGGTTAGAATTTGCTCACTAGCGTATGCAGATGACAAAGTGTTGCTGGCAAGAAGCGAGGAGGCCTCAAAAGAGATGATGAAGAGATTGAGAAGATACCTGGATAAGAACAGGTTAGAGCTGAATGCGGAAAAGTCCAAGGTTATCGTGTTCAGAAAAGAAAATGGAAGGAAAAGGAGGTGCAGGAGTGAGGAGGGCAAATGTGGTGATGATGCAGGTGTGGGGGTTGGAAAAGAAATTATTCGCACATGATTTTGGAAGGTGAATGAAATTGTTTGACTCACTAGTGATGAGTGTGTTATTGCATAGAGTAGAGGTGGGGAGTGGAAGGAAAGTGAAGTGGTAAATAGGACACAGAAGAGGTATGTGAAGTGGGCACTGGGATTGGCAAGGAACACGCCTAATTGTATTATCATGAGGGAGACGGAGAGAACGAGTGTAGGGATTCTAGCGGAGAGTCGGGCGTGTAGGTATGAGGGGAAATTTCTGAAAGAGGGGGGAAGTAAGCTGGTTAGGGAGTCTTGGTGGGAGAAGGATAACAGAAGAGGGGGTGGGAAAATTGAGGTTGAAAGGGAAGGGTATTTTAGAACGAATGGAATGCAGATGGATAAAGTGAGAAGGATGCACGAGGAAGGAAGGAAGGAAGGTGTATGAGTTGGTTAAGGAAAACGGCATGGAGAGAGAAGACAGCAGGGCAAGAGAGAATAAGAGAGTGAAGGTTGAACGGGAACTATGTGTGGATAATGCCAAGGGCGAGAGCACAATATTTGTGTGAGAAAGAAGAGAAAGAAAGTCAGGAGCTAATAGCGAGGATGAGATGTGGCTGCATGGAGGGTTGTAATAGGTTCTGGCTTTCTTGGGAAAAGAGGAGGTGTGAGCTATGTAGGAAGGGGGATGCAAGAGTGCAGTGCTGGTTGGAGGAGTGCGTAGGAGTGCTGGGTAAGATGGAGAAGAAAAGAAGGAAGGAGGAAGAGGAATGCAAAAGGAAATATTGTAAATAGAGGAGGAAGTAAATATAAGTAAGCAGTAAATATAAGTAAACTGTAAATATTGTAAATAGTAAATAAGTATTAGTTATTAGGCACGGAGGCAGAGTTTGGCAATGCGAGGTAAAGCGAGGGAGGAAGGTCATGCGGGCGAGGTGAGACGGAACGAGGAAAGCAAGGCGATAAGAGCGAGCGGCATTAGAGATAAGGTGTGGAAGGATGTTAGTTTTAAGCGAGGGGTTCACAACTCGACCGATGGAGTGTACACTGACTTCAAGTGTTTTCAGTCTCTACACGTGAATTCCAGTGACTTAAGATCTTCAGAGAAGGTGTACACCTGACTTCATGAGTTGTTAACCCCTCGGTTTTAAGGGTTAGTTTTGAGAAAATTCTGTAAAAAAATGGAAGTGTAAGCAAGACAATTTTTGAAGGCCAGCAGGCTGAAAAATAAACGTTTATCCATCTACATTTAATTATATTATGACAACTTATTATAATAAAAAACAATAACAGTAATGATGTTTCATGCAAGCACGAAGCGTGAATTGTTGTTTTTATTACGTTTTCAATGTATTATGAAATTTAGTTATTTGAAATAAATTTGCATATTTTCAATTTTCTAATTTAATTTATTTATATTTTTGACTGAAATTCAAAAATGTAAGAATTTGCTTCCAAATTATATATTCTTTTTTAACAGATTTGGCATTTTCCGAAAAATTCGGCCTTGAAACAACACACTGTACAATAACTATTTTTTACCATTTTCTTGCCCAAACACCATCAATTTGAATTTGAAACAATTACAATGCCCAAGTTATGTCTATTAACTTTAATATTTATTATAATCACAATAATATAATTAAAATATAATGATATGAGAAACGTAACCTGCTACAAATCTGTTTATAAGTTGAGCATTTTACCACTATTAGGTTGCTTCCGGCAACTCAACCACCGTCTCAATTGAGAAAAATTATGTTTTTCTGTTTCACACTTGCTGAATTTCGCACCCGGAACATCATCTTCATTTAATTTAACTACGCTAAAAGTTACAATTGTATACGTTTTTACAAAATATGAGCGCAACTTTCTTACAAAGCGGGGTGCACATGGCAGCCGCACATGCGCAAATAAACTTCCAACAGTGAGGTAAAATGGTTTATTCTTTTCTATATCTACCTTTACTCAAATCACTTCCTTTATCGATAACTACAAATCCATATTTATTCGTATTCAAGCATGCTGAGTCCAAACCACGAAGCTGAGTATGTGTCGTATCAGTATTTACACTATCTTCATAAAAATGTCTGAGATTTTTCTCATCTTGCCCAAACAGAACTAATAAGTTACCAGTCTACGTTGATATGTTTATCTATGCAGAAGAAGGTTTTAAAATTATCCGGTTTCTCACAAGCAACGTTGTGTTTCTTTCGGTTTAACAAAGGGCCTGTGGTGTGTTGGGGACTGTAAATAAAATCATTGACATGGCTTTCTTAGTTTGCCGGCTGCGCATGCTGCAAGCTGTGGTAATCGCGAATCCATCTTCCTTGAGTCGTTATAAATCAAGGTTTCAGCGTGAGAAATGGGAACGTCGCGTATCACGAGTTTGATAGGGGGTGCCTCAACATTTTTATAGAGACAGTACTGGAATCCTTGGGTTTCAAGGTTATCTATGATCGCGCGATAATCCTCAATGTGGGACACGCGAACAGAATGAACATTGGAGACGATGCTATAAACTATGGGCTTATATTTATCAGAATCCTTAAAGATCTTATAAAAGCCTGTATTGCAGCGGTTTGCCTCGTCAATGTTCACATTGATTGGGGGTATTTTCCCGGTTATATTGTTTTTTTACGGTTTTTCGCGATTGGGTTTGATTGAGTATAATTTTCTGGTGGGTTGGCAGTGGTCTTGTCGCTGATATATGTAGTGGACGAAATAGATTTATTCGAATCTGATCCTGTTTTCCTGCATTTCCTCGACGGGGTGATTGTTCAGGCTTCCTCATTTATAGCTTCTACGGTGTTTGTCCTTGTTGAATCCGATGGCGAATTACTTTCTCCAGCATTAAAAGGCATGATTGCCTCGATTTCTTGGGTTGCTGCTTCTCTAGGATGGTCCTCTGGGTTTGAGCTCTCTGACATGAGTGTCACAGAGAGTCAAATTTTTCAAACAATCAACTTGATGCATCTGATAGACCAGAATCTATCAATCCTGTCGATCTTCGAAACGATTTCTCAAACAATCAATCGATCTATCCCTCCTCTGTGAAGGCGTCTGCCGAACATAAAGTTATAGACGGTGCAAATGATTTCAGTTGTGGAGGATTCGTTTGGATAGAACGACTAGAAATCAGAATAATAGGGCTATCGTATATTTCAGAAAAGATAGAAATGGATTCACTTGAAAAGAAAGACAGAGATTGAGAAAGATAGACAGAATTTGGGATTGCCTCATGGATGGAAAATGATAGAGGTGGAGAAGCGGTGTATTCATTTGAATAGAACGACTAGAATTTAGAAGGATAGAGCTATCTTACATTTCAGAAAAGATAGAAACGATTTCAATAAGAGAGGAAAATAGGGATTAAAGAAGATAGACAAGATTTGGGATTGCTCAAGGGATGGAAAAGGATAGAGATGGATAAGCAGAGGATTCATTTAGATAGAAAGACTGGGATTGAAGAAGATAGGGCTATCATATATATCAGAAAAGATAGAAATTGATTCGTTTGGATAGGAAGAAAGGTATTTAAAGAGATAGCGAAAATTTGAGATTGCCCGATAGATAGAAAAGGATAGAGGTGGATAAGCAGAGGATTCATTCAGATGGAGAGACTGCAATTCAAGAACATAGGGTTATCTCATATTTCAGAAAAGATTGAAATGGATTCACTTGGATATGAAGACAAAAAATGAAAAAAATTAACAAAATTTGGAATTGCCTAATAGATGGAAAAGTATAAACATGGATGAGCGGATGGTTCGTTTGGATATAACGACTAGGATTCAGAAGGATAGAGCTATCTTATATTTCACTTGTCAAAGACTGGAGTTACGTTCAGGACATTTATTGGCCGAGTATAAAAAAATAAACAATGATGGGTAGAGAAAAAAACTGTTTTTTTCAGAAGACTATTTTCATTATTGTTATAATGTTAAGTTTTTTGGAACCGCACATAATCTCTATTAATTGTTATTTTCGGAGATTTACACGAGGAAATACTCCGAAAAAAACAATATGATTTTTTTATCAAGATGTGAATACGACTTTTCAATCATCTAAAGCATTAACCTTCATGCGTTCGCGCCAACTTGTGTCACACGGGCGATCGTGCGCACGGTCAGTTGACCGTCCGCGTTTTTTTCATGATTATCATACTGTTTTCTCTACATTTCGTGAATTATTTACTGAAATTAAAGCAAAGAAAATCTGATACAACTCGGCAAACACCTTCTTTATCAAAATTCTTTATTTAGACAACATATAGTTAGCCCTCAACATAATATAGATTCTAGCTTGAAAAATAATTTGTTTTTCAACTTTTTTTCGGAAAAAATATAATTTCGTTCAAATAAAATAGAATGAAACTAGAATATACTCAGGTATAATTGACCCTTCAAAAAAGGCCACTTGAAAAAAGTACATAACTTGACACCTTCCGGAACGTAGGCTATATAGCCAGTCCTTGTACAAAAAGTGAATAACGATCATTATTTTTATTTGTTAGAAGAAGAAAAACAAAATAGGACAATGCAGAAAAATAGGCCAATGCAAAGATAGGCTAACGACAGTCCATTCAACAAAGTTCCACAAAAAAGACAGTCACATAAATGTAAAAAAGTTGACACAGTAGAGAGGGAAGAAGAACAAAAATGATAGGATAAATCCATAAAGCACGCCCATATAGAGTCATATACAATATCTAGGGAACTGAAAAAAAAATTATCTGTAGAAATAGTGCACGAAAAAAGGTATAGTGTTACTTACATTGTGCACTGATGTGGTGAAAAAAATCCCTTCAGCGTTCGCGGGACTGTCAACAGACCACCTGACCTTGCGTTTCCGAGCTTGGAACTGTTTTGAGTGGGATGAGGGGGTTGGGTCAATCTAACTTGTGCCGAAACTAGCGCCTGTAAGTGTAATTAAAGAATACATGCCCCTCTCATCTCACCCAAAGCTCACTGATGAGCGCGATATTCGAAATTCCGAAAACACGGTCACTTGACCGTCCACGCGAAAAGATGAAGGTTAAATATAATCCTTACTATATTGTACTTAGTGGAGATGAGGGTGGTCCACAAAAAAGTTATGTTTATTTTGTAGCGTCTTTTTCAAGAGTTTTCCCCTTTGAGAAAAGAAATGCTTCCTTAAGACAGAGGTACGAAATGTGAACCCGGGTTCCAAATGTATATTAATGGTTCGACTTTTGGTCAAAAACTCAACTTTTTCGCTCAAAATATATCTGTTTTTGAATGAAGATTCATCATAACATTTGTAAATTTATTTCTTTGTTTAAAATCTAACGAGTTTATTGAAAAAAAAATTTTTACGTATAAAAATTCAATTTTTTCAGCTGAAAACATATATAGAATATTGTATATAAATATACAAATATATTGATTATAAATATTGTAGACGTGTGTATAAAATCGATCAACTTTAGTCTCAATCTTACTGTGTTCCTTTTACCACCTGATTTGACAAATCAAAACACTGAGTCCATTTTCACTGCCCTGCAGGAAATTTACTCATTGCAATATTCGCCGCTTATTGTTCTGGGGGTTTTTAACATCCCGATTTATACGGACTATCAGAAGGGTTATAATTTTAATATCAAAGCTGAGCTTTTTGATGACTGTTTAGAAACTTTCAATCTCACTCAATACAGTTCCATATTTAATTACAAAAACAAATGCTTAGGTCTGATATTTTCGAACATTGAATGCGAGGTTGAGCCTGCACAAATAGTTTTAGTCCCTGAGGCCAGAATTTCTTGAAATATCATCACCAGACGAGGCGTGCACTTTGTTTCGTAACAATTTAAATCAAGCTTTCGATTTATTCTTCCCAAAATTCAGTGCCGCACCCGTAGGCAATAAATCTTCTCCATGTACATTTTGGGGATTTGTTGATAAATCAGGGGGTAAAAACTTCATTCCTGACGAAGTAACGGATGGCGAAGAATCTTTAAATGATCCTGTTGAAATAATAGAAGCGTTTGCTCGATATTTTGCAAGGGTATACATTAACAAGCAATCAATTGATTTAGATACCTCAGACCGCGTTTTGACAACAGATCTCCTCAGAGCCCCTAAAGGCGAGATGAATACGATTTACTGCAATAGCCAATCAGAGCCCTATCTCCTAACTATCGAGAGCGTTGAAAAGGCAGCATCTAAGCTCAAACCGAGGATGACCTCTGATCTCATACAGAGATTCATATCCCCATAAATCTCTGAATTCCAGCACGGCTTCATGCCCAGACGATTATGTGTAACTAACTTAATCTCTTTCAAGCAATACATGAACTTTGCGTTACAAAAAGGTCTCCAAGTTGACGTCATCTATACCGATCTGTCAAAGGCTTTCGACAAAATCGACCATTATATAATTTTGCAAAAATTGCTCTCTACAAAGATACCGATAAATCTGGCGCTACTATTGTCGAACTATCTGTCAAACAGGGAGCACAGAGTGCAATAGAAAGGCGTTTCTTCAAAACCGTATACCCCAACATCTGGTGTACCACGAGAGTCCACACTTGGCTCTACTCTATTTCTTGTATACATGAATGATGTTGTGAACAATATTAAGTCGTTCATATTAATCTTCGTAGATGACTTAACTTGACTTAGAATAATTAGCCAGATTGAAGATATGAAGGAATAATAGGATGATCTCGATTCCATTGTACAATGGTGTGATAAGAATAAACTAAGTATCAACCCGGAAAAATGCTAAGTTATGTCCTTCTGTAGAGGTGAATTAACCTTTCTTTTTGTCTACAAGATCCGAAACGAAGTTTTTGAAAGGCTGAATAAAATCCTAGATCTGGGTGTAATTTTTGACTCACATTTGTACTTCATTGATCATGTTAGATACATCGCCCCTGCTGCTGCCAGAGCACTTTTTTTGTAATCAGAACTAGCAAGAATTTTTCGAACGAGAAAACTATGAACACTCTTTGTAATGCATTCGTGCGCACAAAGCTTGAATATGCTTCCCAAGTCTGGAATACGATGTTTCGGAAACACGAGTAGGAATTGGATTCCATTCAAGAAAGATTTTCAAACTTTCTAACGCTAAAAAAGGAAGGAGTTCGTCTGAATCGAGGCACAAACTATCTTGATCTGCAAGAAATTCAAATGTTTCACTCTAGCTGAACGGCGGACTTTCGCGTGTTGCGTGTTTTTATTTAAACAAGTGAGGAATGAAATTGACAATTCTTCCATTATGAATTGCCTCTAATTCAAAATCCCAAGACTGCCTGCTAGATACGTCGTGCACGAGAGAGCAGGAATGAATGCAATCATTGACATGAACGACATTAGTGAGAATATCTTTAAAGATACCCTTAACCGTTACATTTAAGCCAACCGACCTGAATAATTATGTAATTATTAATCCTAATCATGTATCAAATTCTTGGTTGACCACTGAGGGGAAATTTCATCAAAATTTCTCATTTTCCAGATGGGACTTAAACACCGCCACCAACCTCTACTTATTCAACTGCACGAGAGCGATTACCTTACAAGCCTCTGGGCCTGAGAAGAGGCAAGTGGTGGTGGAACTTGGACATGTGGCGATTGAATCGATTTCCCCTCAGTGGGCCCGCCTGGTATATTGCGTGACGAGGGTCGAAAGGCAACAAGTGAAATAGTTGCATCAACCCGAGTCATGCATACTGAAACGGTTCAGCATAAAATAAATATTTTATACTTATAAATTACACTCAGAAGCGGGAGAAATAGAAAATAAATACGCTACTGAGTGACTTGCGAATTCCTGGGCGAAAGAGTTATATAGGTCGCATGTACCGCTATGCGAAACAGGTGCGGTTGCGTGTACAACCTATACGATAAGTGGGGATGCGATGACCCGCGACGACGGGACCTGTATGATTACCAAGGATCACTCGTATCGCCAGTCTGCGCTCGAAGGTTCAACTGAAAACTGTGTCGAGCGTTGGACTGTAGGGAATACTTGCACGATAGCGTTTTATAAGCCATTTAGGATTTAGCAGCCAGGTAATAAGAATAATAGGAAGGACCAAGGACAGCCCTTTTAATATGTTTGACATTCCTGATCAGGAATAATTCATTTGAAAATAAAACGGGATTAAACTTTAAGGACCAACCCCTCGCGGAACCTGTCAAAAACAAAATTGGTCAAGAGTAACACTGGAGATCTTAAGGATCGCCCATTATTTTTCAACCCGTTCTCATACGGGAGCTTAAGAATGCCAGTGTGACCACTCAAAAATCAATTAAGTTAATTTAACGAAATTAATTAAGAGTAAAACTGGAGATCTTAAGGATCGCCCATTCTTTTTCAACTTGTCCTCATACGGGAGCTCAAAAATGCCAGTATAGCGTTTCATTTAAAAGACTAAGAGTAAAAGTAAATAAAATTGGTACTCAGTCCTTCTAGAGGGAGGGAAAATTTATAGGATCGTATTAATTAAGTTTGAGCAAAAACATGGGTGCTCCTAAAATTATTTAAGCCGCAATTAAAAATTGGTAGTTGCGTAAGAGAACTAATAAAGGGAACAAAATTGCCTTATTCAGGCGTGATAGTTCGTTCGAAATCCTGCAAACAGGAATCTAAAGAGAATTGACAAAATGAGCGCAGTTCGGACTTCGCTTCTGTGACCTCACAATCTTTCTGTTGTTGATGATCCTTTCTTTGTAGAAAAACCTTAATAATGAGAAAATTTTAAGTAAGAGTAGTTTTGGACACTGGATATGAGCATAATTACATTTCAAGAGAATTTATAATTGAGAACTATTTCAAAATTAAAGGGCTAAAATTAGAAAAGAGTGAAGTTCACTTTAATGTAAATTGGGAACCTCAAATTACGGATAAAGTTTCTTTTTATATCATCGTGGCTAACAAATTAATTCGTTTCAGGTTTATCGTCCTCACAGGATTGGTACCGACGTGCATACTCGGCACCAACTTCCTGATTAGGACACAGCAAATGGTCGGACGATCCTAATACTCATGAAGTAATTTCATGAAAGGAGAACACGATACAAGTAAATTAAGAAGTTAAATTCATAAAAAAGGGGAAAACGTTCTCACATCCAGGCGTCATTAAACTAACTATAAAATTAATGCTCATTAAACTAATGAATAATGTTACAATACAATTTTCCATCATATCGATAATCGAAAATTCGACTTTCGATGCCTGTGGAGCGGGTCGATAATCGAGTTTTTTACCCTCAGGAAGAAAACTTGATTTTCGACCCGCTCTCCTGCAGAGCCATAGAGTCGCTACTAGCTTCTTGCACTTGTTTTCTAGGTGCTCGTTTCATAACAGCCTCTTATCCAGAATTACTCCTAGATATTTAGCTTGTTCTTTGATTTCCAGTTGTTGCCTTACTCGGATTAACACTAGAAGGACGGGCGGTGTCCTCAGGACACCTTGCGTATTAAAAACACTGTGGTTTGGATTTGAGTAAAAATTTCGGTCAATCCGATCCCGACTTTTCCTAAAGTTGGTTAAAATACATATTCCCGAAGTTTCGCATCGATATCGATTTTTGAACCAGCGATATTGAGCCAGCTACCTAGAAGCACTGGCGGTGTCCTCAGGATACCGACTGTTTTCGAGAGCAAAGAAAGCGAGCCGTCCTTTTGACGTCCACCATGGCGCTTTGAAAAAACTGTATTGTTTTTGTCCACTTTACTTCAAAGTTGTACTATTTTGACGTTTCCAAGGTTATTTTGTGCTGAAAATCTGACATTTACAGAAATTGATTACGTTGCATGTTTATCGTTCTTGAATCTTTATTTACTTTTATAGACGACTGTACCTGCTAATTTTTATACATACCGTGAAAAGAATGTATGCATGTCACGTTTCTCTTCTGGTTTTCTTCTGCGTTCTTAAATACAAATAAATAACGCAAAAATGCAGTTTTTGTTGATTTTCTTCGTACATGCATCCTTTTTGACTATGACTGTACCCACGCTATCATTAGTCATGTGACCAGAAATCCACACGGTCAACGAGAAGGTATCAATACCATTAGCTGAATTCCCATATCCACATATTCCGTCACGATTTGGTCACTAAACGCCCCGGTGTCCTGAGGACACCGACCGTCCTTCTAGAAGGGGTCTAGACCCCAGTCCTTCTAGTGTTAAACGATCATCCAGTTTTCTTGCACCATGAATCCACTATCATCAGTGCTTACTGCATTACTCCGAAGAGCGCATCCAGATGCTGGCCGCGCACGATAACCAGTATATCGTCCGCATAGCCGATAACGTGATAACCCTGACTTGAGAGTAGATAAAGCAATTCATCGATCACTAGGCACGACAGCAATGGCGATAAAACTTCTCCCTGCGGACATCCTGAGTCAGTGGTTCCACATAGAGTGGCATCACCCTTAGTCGTAGTTAGATTCCTGTTGGCGAACATATGGCACATCCATTCCACGACTGCAATAAGCAAACCATGTGTAACCATGACCACCCTAATCATATCTCCAGAAGTGATATTGGAGGCTTCTTCGATGTCCATGAAGGTTCCAATCGCAAGGCCTTTCTTATTCAGTTGAACTTCAATTAGGTTCACTGCTACACCTAGTACCGTCTACTTCGAGTGACCAGACCTGTGACATGTTGCTCCTTGTTGAGTGACTGATGGGCCGGAAATCCCTCTGTAAGAGGACTAAATATATGCCATCTGATGCAGGAGATTTGTAAGGACTGAAAGATTTCAGGGCCCATCTGACCCTAGCGGGATTGACAATCTCGTTAGCCAGCCGCCGTTTCGGGCTCAGTAGGGCTGCAGGCGACTTTGTTTGCCTCTGAGGTGTCGTCCCCTTTTCTCTAAACCTAGAAAAGTCCGGGAATTGTGCCTTGATCAGTTGAGCCAAGGTATCCCCGTCCGACTCTGAGTATCCCCCCGGGCAATTTCAGAGTACCGAGAATAGCGTCCGAATTTCGAGAATGCAGCTCATGCATTCTAGCCACCTCAGCTCCCTTCTCGATGTCTGTGCAATACTTGTTCCAGCTCTCCCGCTTTGCCTGACATATTACACCCCTGTATTCTTCTCTCATCGTAGAATGGCGTCTATAGTTCCTTCGTTTTGCCAGTACTGGCACGTCTGAACCTCTCTCTGATTTCTCTGCAAAGCTCTTCGAGGTTCCCATTCCACCAGTGTATCTGCCCAGCCTTTCGGAATCTGGTAGGTCGACAATTACTTTCATAAGTAGCTTTGATGGCTTCCGTGAAAGTTTCCGCTGCCATCTCCAGGTTATCCACGTCTCGAATTGACCCAGGAACATCTGAAAGTGCACATCTTCGTTCCGTGGAAAACTGATCCCAGTCCGTTCTTCTTGGGCTTCTAACCCATTTAGGGCCAGCGAGTAAAACGGATCCCAACGCGAACTCATCTGTAAGCGATCTAAGAGAGTGGGTCCATCTGAAACCCTCCACCTCGTGATATTATCCCTAAAACCACTGGTGCAGAGAGTGATGTCAATGACTTCCTCCCAGACCGAATTACGGAACGTAGGGAAGTTCCCCGTGCTAAGAATATCTAAGTCAGTGGTGTTTAGGTATTCCAGTAGGTCATTACTTCTTGAATTGATGTCCGTGCTGCCCCACAAAGTATAGTGGGAATTAGTATCGCATCCCAGCTGAAGAGGGATACCCCATACTTTACAATATTCCATCAGTGTACGTACCTCCACTGGTGGGTTGGTATCGCTGTCATAAGGAAAATAAGCCGATCCCAAAACCAGCCTCCCTATTCCTTTGAGATCCGTGGCTATCACCATCAAGTCTCTCGAACATAGCTCAAGCAGCGGAACAGCGTTAACATCCTTCGCCAGTATGCAGACCCTTGGTTTGGCCGCCTTGGGGTCCCTGTAACAAAAAAGACCAGCCCCGCTCCTAATCCCCTTATGGTATCTCGAAATAACCCTGGTTCTTAAGTTAGCGATCCTGCTCCCCCTGTCCCTGGCCGGCAACCTTAAAGTTGACCTGTCCAAAGTGATAGAAGGGCCTGTTGTTGAGGGCCACAAGAGCCCTTTTTTGAGACTCAGGAATCTTCACGACTAGGAGATTCCTAGTGCCTCCCAGTGCGTCCTCTTCCTGAGGCCTATCATGCCTGACGATTCGCCAGGACACTGTCTTAAGTGAAGGGTTGAATTTCTCCAACAGACGGAGCACCTCAGACGGGTCTTCCAGTTTGCCCGGGAACTACGCCGTAGCCCTCACCATCTTCTGGAGCAACTCAACCCCACCCACCATAACAGATGAACCTTTCCACGACTCTGTCTCGACCACTGCTTTGAGTAGCCAAGCTTTGGCCGCTAGACCGGCTGCCACAAATACGAATACCCCTCCCCTGCCGAAGGAGGTCAAGAATCTTGGAAAATGATCTGGGGACTCTCTTTCGAGCGCCCTCCAGGTAGCATCCCTGAAGATGTCGTACTGCTCCGTGGTGAGCAACAGTTCCGGGTAGTTGGTGTCGGCCACCACCATCGTCAGGGGTTGCTCCTCTGAGCGGCCGTCTGTTCAGCTTCAGACGACTCTCTGTTCGTCGGCTGCTGGGCCCCCTTGTGTCACTTCAAAGGCTTAGTCACCTACGGTGAGGTGGCCTCTGAGCCCCTACCTCTCTTCTGGGCCTCAATGCTGGATGTCGGCCCTGTAATTGCCGACGTTCGGCATATCTCCTCAGTCTCCTTTTATGGGAATCGTTGATGCGTCTTCTCTTATTGGGGGACCGACTGGCCTATCCCAATACCATAGCTTCTTTTAGAGGGACTGTCAATCCCTTACCTCCCGAGGGAGCTGAAAGCACAGCCATCACCTAAATTTGGCTTGCCGGAGAGACAGACTGGGAGGAAAGGGTTATGTCAGACCCGTTAAGGCTCAACCCCTCTCCCCCCTCCGCCACCTCCCTCCCTCCTCCTTTTTCATTTTTCGTATTTTGCGCGTTCATTTTGATCCCCCGAGAAGCTAGGAAAATGAAGTTCCGCCACTGCAGAGCCCCGCATGCCGGGGTAAGACCACTTACTCAGGGAGGTCGTCCGGTGTCCCCGACAGGCCGTTGGGACACCTTCGTACCCTAGGTGCCAAAATGCCATGAGCACGATCACTCTACACCCACGGCTTAGGGGGGTGGTCACATTGAGTGAAACACTCAATGTTCAAATATACGCTTGCACACCACCATAACAAACGGAGGGCTGTTTCTTGGTCGCTATGCGAGTCGCAAGTCATTCCTGTCCCGATTTCAAAACTGTAAATCGGTCCAGGAGGGGCCTCGACCCAGGGATCCAGAAAGGTACTCCAATATAAAAACAATTTTTTAGGTGAACCACCCCAATGGAGATTAATAACAGTGATTAATTATTCTAGATTTTTCTAGATAGGCTAAGGTGGCAAACGCACGAAACACAGTAAAGGGAGGCGGCAAAAACTACCAGTTTACGGACGTGGACAACCTAGTGCTCGACATCGCAGGACGGGTTTCAGGGATATTGCAGGGCCTTGTCGTACCTTCCACTACAAACGAGTTTTCATTAGAAAGAGTACCGTTTAACCTTCAAACGGGGGAAATACTTACACAGGTACAAGTGCAATCGAAGCTCTAAAAGGAAGGAAAGCTTTAAAAAAGAGGATCCGGCCTGGAGCAGAAGATTCCGAATAAAGGAAAATAAAAATGAGGTTGTATGAGATTCAGTACAAATATTTAAAAAGAAATCAATCTTTTATTGGAGCGCAGAAGAATTCGGCGCGATCTTGATTCTGATTACAAAAATCCCCAAGTCGTAGCAGGAATTGACGAGCAGGATAAAATGGCTTTCAATTCGACATTTCGTTGAATAATCATTTGATGATAATGTGAGGAGAGGTTGGGTAATTCATTGCTCCAATAATTTTGAACGTTTCCAAACTTGAAAGCTGAAATATAATTCGACCAATGAAGTAATTACACAAAAGTAGAATTGCCCAAATAATGTTCCCCATGCATTATGAAATCAAGTTCGAGTAAGTCCGTATGAAGAATAACCTTAAATTTCAATTTCAGTTGAAATTCATCTCAAATCAAGTCCATTCTTATCGATCCTGACACTTTTATTTTCGCTCATAAAATGAACAAAATCAGGCGTTCTGCATGAACTTTATTTCAAGTGTAGTAATATTGAGTTTTATTATTTGAGTGATAAGAAAGGCTTTCCAAAATTATTAAAACCTTCACCATTATTTGAATGGCGAGGTACACTCAAGAGTCTTATTTTTTAGTACTGTTTTCCCAGAATTTGATATTATACGTTTTATATTGCGTTTGTTTTCATTAGTTTTTAGGATTGATAAAATTTTTAATATTGTGCCAAAAGTATTAGTATGCTACTGTATAGTATATATACACTGATGTTTTTTACTATTATATTTTATGCATTGTAGGAAGGCAAAATTTTCACCTTAAAAATTAGCATTTAATTATTCATTATTTGACGTCGGGTACCCTCCGCTGCGTGACAAGACACTCAATGGACACATTTTAAGTTAGATTTAAGAATTTAGGATCCATGCTTGGATCGAGGGATTTTAGAACTCTGAAGTGCACCAGAAGTGCATCACAAGTGCATCAGAAGTGCATCAGAAGTGCCTCCAGAGCTAAGGATGACTCCGGATTATTTCCCCTAGGCTTTGGGAATGAACTTAATAGCCATGGAGCTATACCTTGGTCTGCACCAGTAATCTTTATGAGGGAGGAAGTCCTCACATCCCCTACCGGGGTCCTTGACGCTACGGCACTGGCCGAGAAACCAGCCTACTCAAGAGTCCCGCGATGGGATGCGAATCAGGTCTGCTTCTCTCCGATTTGTTGTCCTATCTGTATCAAATGCGGACAACTCTCCTGCCAGAGATATAGGTAGAGTTTTGAGAGTAATAGGTAGAGTTTGGCTTCTTTAAAACAAATATGCTACATTTTTCACCGAATTAGCTAAGGATATATTTCCAATGACTTTCTTGTATGATGTACCATATATATGATATATATGGTACCATTAAGCCATTTCCCTTTCGAAGTAGGCGTGACACTACCCGATTCGGGTAGTGTTTCTAGGTGAATAGTTTCTTGTAGTGAATAACTACAAGTGTGGGCTCACCACACCCACGACGAGCTAACAACACGCAGTAGTATTCCCGAATGTTCACCCATCCAAGTACTAACCGCGCCCAACACTGTTTGTCTTCAGTGATCTAACGAGCACTGGTTTTTTTCAGCGAGGCATGGCCGTTGGTCATTGTTGGCCGTTGTATGATGATTTGCAAATTCTCAAGAACTGTTAATCATTTAAAGAATTTTCATGAAGAAATTAAGAGCTCGGTGATTTGTCAACGAATAGGATCAATTAGCTTGGGGAATACAGAAAAAATGTATTTCCAAAAAATCTTTTTTACAATACTTTGCAAATAAAGGATAATTATTAATTATTTTAACAATTTTCCTAAACATATTCAGAGTTTGTATATTTTTCAAGGAAAATGAACAATTTGGTTACGGAGTTAACTAGGAATGTCTTTTCAATCACTATTTTCTATGTTAATTTGTAAATTTATAAGAATTATTATTCGTAATATTATTATTTACAACGAATTGGCTCAATTTCTTTACAGTACCAAGAAGAATGTATCAAAAATAAGTATTTCTTACGTTACTTTACCAGTTTACAATAATAGTTAATTATTTTAACAATTTCCATAAACATATATTGAGAGTTTGGCTATTTTTCAACTAATAAGCTCAGTTTGTTTACGAATTCAACTAAGAATATCTTTCCGAAGACTTTTATCTATCTTGCTGTGTGAATTTACAAGAATGTTCAATTATTTAAACAATTTCGTTTCAAAAATTAAGTTCCTCTATTTTTCAACAAATCGGCTACATTTTTCATAGAATTGAGTAAGAATATCTTTTCAGTGACTTTTTGCTATAATGCTCTGCAAATTTGAAAGAATGAATCATTGTTTGAAAAATTTTTATAAACAAATCAAGAGTTTGGCTATTTCTCGAAGAATAGGTCAATTTTTTTACGGAATCTATCAAAAATGTTTTTCAAAAAAATCTTCCCTATGTATGATACTTTGAGAATTATTATCAATTATTTAAACAATGTTCATCAACATATTCAGAGCTTAGCTATTTTGCAAGGAATAGGCACAATTTGTTTACGGAGTCAACTAAGTATGTCTTTCCGGAGACTCTTTGTATATGTTTCTTTACAAATTCTGATTTTGGCTATTTTCAACGAATACTCTAATAGAAATGGACGCTGATTTAACCATACAATGGTAGGCTACAAAATTACGAGTATATTTATGATATAATACGTGTAATTCTGTCCCAAAGAGTATGAAATGCACTTACTGAAATATGGTAAATGCAACATATTAATATTTGTGATGCAAAGCTGTAATACATCATATGAAATGTGTAATTCTATAAACATTTACCTGAGTCAACTATCTTTAAAATGTTTGCGTTTAGCAATACCCCTTGTACACGGAAAAAATTTATCCGTGGAAAAGTCACGAACTTGTAGCTAGGTCTCGGATACGAGATCAAAAAATGAAACATTACATCCTTATTTCTATGAGAAATGTATGAATAAATTTCAAAGTTTTTTATGAACAGTTCCAGTTTCCTGCGAACAGTTCCTGAAAACTTCAGGCTGAAATATAGAAAGGAAAAATTTTATTTCAGCAATTTAATTTATATTTAATTTATAAATTCGCAACTCAGAAGATTCGAACCCTCAAAGACTGCTAATTCACCAAGTTTATAAACATAAACCAGGAGTGTATAAACACGCGCAGCCATCTAGGCCAAACGAAATAGATATTATAAAACTTCTAGCCACTCACCCGACGAGCTCGAAGCACACATACGAGCACACATACGCACCGCGCGTTTGGGCAATCTTGTGTGCGGGCCACGTACAGGCGAACCTACTTCCTAGTTCCCAGATTTGTTGGGCAAACTCTTGAGTGCTCTGAGAATCTTTTCCCAATCACTGGTAATATTTTTGTAATCATTCAAGTGAAAAAAAGTGATGAACCGTTTTAGAATGTTCACATCGAATTCGTCAATTCTTTGTCAAAGTTCGCAGATTATTTTCTACAATACATCAATATCCCATGAATTTTTCTCATATCTGAGACCTAGCTACTAGGTTCGTGACTTTTTTACGGATAAATTTTTTCCATGTACGAATGATTTACCCGACTCGGTTTGTTTTGTTCACAACAGGCGCATCTCGCTCGCGCCTGCGCGCCTGCCTTCATAAGCAGCAGGAATCGGATGGCCAGAACAAACATCCTATATGGCTGTATCTATACCAGCAATAAAATGGGGTTCATCTAATAATAGATATTGTTGTACCGCCAATTTATTTCTATCAGTGTAGGCTACACTTTTTTATAGAATTAATCAAGAATATCTTTCTGATCACTTTTTTCTATGATGCTTTGAAAAGTCTTTCTCATCACTCTTTTCTATGTTGCTTTGTAAATTTACAAGAATTGATAATAATTTGAACAAAGGGCTTAGCGGAATAAGCATGGGAAATCGGCCCCCGTTTGTATGAAGCTTAAATTGATGTCATAAGTTCGTTTCCATGTGGTATGAAACTCCACCAAGTTTCAACTTAGAAATCCCATTTTTGTGGGAGATATGGAGGGGGAAAGCAAAATCGAAAAAGTAATTTTTCTCGAAAACGGCTCTACCGATTTTGATGAACAAAATATATGTTTCTAAGACCACTCTGGAGTATTAAAACAGAATTGATAAGTTTCTCAAACAAAGAATTAGCATTAAAAAACATGTTTTAAAATTCTGAAAATTTTTTTTTCTATTTTCTTTTAGAGATGCCATTTTTATTTTCTCAAGAAAATATCCTTGCATTGTGTACTACAACTCAGATTTTTTATGATTTTTTTTTGTGTTGTGGAACACAGTTAAAAAAAAACAATGTACGTAACGGTGCGGCGCCGCCCGCTGCCGATGTTCACGGTGGATGAATGGGACCCATTTTTTTAATGGACGTCTGCACTTTGCCTATACACGTATAGTTTCCAGAGTTTACTACAAGGAGGTTGCAGTACGTTTTTAAACTCCTTATTACCGGGGTGCTTTTTTAAAGTGAGTCCCCTCGCCTCTCGTATCAGTTCATAATCATCGGGGTGCTTTTTTTTAAAGTGGGTCCCCTCGCCTCTCAATCTCCTTCACGATCACTGTCAATTACTGGAATGCAATCATCGTTCTTAAATAAATCGCTCAGTACTTCTGCTGGTTTAAAAACTGTTGATAAATACTTTACGTAAGATAAATAATAAACGATAGCTGCAATGTGAGAGCAGCAACCAACTGTTCTTCTACCATTAGCACATTAACATGCATAATGTGTCAGACCCGAAACCCCAGCGCTGTTAGGCTTATACCTTGAAAAACACCTATATGTTGTGCAAGAAATATGTCTGTATGGAACTTTTACCTTCAGCACATTTTTCTCATCTCTAACATATTGTATATTCAATGTGCCATCTTTAATTACTATTTCAGCTCAATACGGCACAGCTTAGGAGAGTTGATATGACCCAGTAAATAGAATCTTAAGATCCCTTTTTGTCATCTCCGGAAAGTCTTCGGATGTCATACTCTGGAAAGGGAGTTGCTTCCGAAACCATCCTTTCCTTTCAGCCTCAATAGCCAAAGTATTTTTGATAGATTTTTTAGTATGCATCCTCTGAACCACTTCATCTAAAACGTCTACTTCTGAGTAGTGTGATTATTAATAAGATCATCTCTGTTTAAAGCACTTAAGTCAAAAGAAAATGATAGAATATCAGTTTCAAAAGATTTAATTACGCTTGCACAATAATCAGAAATTGATTGTTCATTATCTAACTGAAAGACATAACTGATTATTTTATTTGAGTTTCTTGTACGTAGTTTGAAGAGAAACAGAACCAGAGCTTGAATTACTGAACGGGATGAACGGTTTCTCAAAGAAATCATCTTGTCTTCTAAATCATTAAGCTGGTGCCATGTCTACCCCGTAAAAACTTTAACTTCTTTTTCTGGGAGGCTGCATTCGCCGACGTTATCAAATAAAGTCGAATCGCATTTAACAGAAAGAGTTTCCATCACTTTGGATAACTCTAATACACTAAGACTCGTTGTATTAGAGTGTACTTTCAAAAGCCTAAGATCTTCCATGAAAATGCGATTTTTAATGATATGCCTTGGACAGCACCGATTACCAACCGATATGTAGATTTGATTTTTTATGTAGGATTGCATCTGAGCCTCTCCCGGAATTACAATCAGATTGTGTGTAGAATGACAAATACAACAATATTTATGCGTGGAAACAGTTCTCTGAAGTGGAATCTCAATATATTCGATCTCAGAAGTAGCTTCATTTTTTTTCGTCAACTACGAATGATGGATCAACAGTTGAATCAGCTTCCAATTCAAAATCTTCTACGCGATTATCTTTTTTGTGAAAAGAAAGTCGGCATTTGCGACAGAAAACATCCTTAACAGCTATTGTTATTTTCAAAGAGCTAGAAAAACAATTCGCTTCTTCTTCAGTTCCTACCATTTTTTTCTACCAGTAATTTTCTTGAAAGAAATGTCACAGCCAGCATACTTCAAATGCTTTAGTGCTGAAGACATTTTTTAGGGAATAATAGTTAATTATTAATCAACACAAATGAAAGTAATCCTTCAATGAATAAAATGAATTCAGATATTCAATAATGATGAATAAAGAAAAGACATGAAATATCGTACTATTTTATGAGACCGCAGAACACCTACTGGAAACTGAACTCAGACCTCGCTTGTGCCTGTTACTAGGCAGAATGAGAAATCGAGTATCGAACGTTTGGTGAAAACGTAACAAGCAAATGACGATTGCTGCGATCGTCTCCTGTTTTCATGCATAAACCACAAACAAATGACGGTTGCTGCGATCGTCTTCTGTTTTTATGCATACGCCACAAACAAATGACGATTGCTGCGATCGTCTCCCGTTTTCATGCATACGCCACAAAAAAATGACGATTGGTGCGATTGGTCCCAGAACCATTCCTCCCCATTTATCCATACTCTGTCTCTCCCTATCCATACCATGTCCCTCCATGTCAGATCCTCTTCAATATTTTTCCTTCTTCCTTTCAATAATTTTTTGTTCTCCATAATTTTCTTC
>CAKNXH010064516.1:0-12996 GCA_932178445.1 Andricus quercusramuli | reverse complement strand
AGCTTATCTTTCTTGTATTTGCATCGAATTAGTGATTACGATAACAGCAATCATCAGCTGAAGAGAAAAATTAAGTTTTATTATTCAATAGAAGTATTTTAAATTATTCCAGATAACAAAAGTTCTGACAATTACATGATTATCTCGTCTTGGTCAGTGTCTGGCTGTCTTTGCCATGTAAAAGGTGACAGACTACCCGTGAATAAAACTGAAAATTCAGAAATGTTAGAGTTGCATTTCTCAAAAATGGAAATTTATTATTATATGGGTGAATTGAATTATTTCTTGAATTGAAGCTGGACATTGTTACTATAACTTTTGGCTGAGGTTAGACCTCGAACAATTGGAAGAAGCATTCTATATATACGAAAATAAAAATGAAATGCTTAGGAAATGAGAGTATACGATGTATTTTTCATCTTTTCATTTTCCTTGATCGTCAATATTCTAATACCGGCATTTTAATCTTGAAATACTTTTAACATAGAATCTTTGATAGAGGGAATAAAAAAGTATTTCAGATACAAATTTATTAATTTATTTTGAAAGAAAAATATATTTTCTACTATAAAAGATGGCTTTTTATCAAACAACTTGAATTTTCAACGAAACAATCGGATTTTCAACATAATAGTTGAATTTCAACCTGAAGATATTCTCAACAAAAAGTGTCATAGTTTATATTTCAATCAAAAAACATTAAATTTATACAAAAAAACCACTACATAAAACCACCACATAAAAATTTGAAGAAATTAAAAATCAAAGACGACAGAATTCTGGGCTTTTTTTGGGCTCTTAAACGCGCCAACAACCAATTTCCAAAAACAACCCCTAGCGAAAATAAAATTACCCCCTATATAAAAATACACACTAGGAAGAAACAAAGTACACCACAATTTTGGACTTATTTTGGGCTTTCAAATTCACAGAAAAAAAATGCAAAAAACCATCCCCTATGAACCGTCCCCTTGTCAAAAATTAAATCTGAAAAAAATAAAGTGCGTCATGATTTTTGTCTTGTATTGGGCTCTCGAATGCATCAAACAAAATTCTCAAAAACCACTCCATGTACAAAAAACATCCTCAAAGTAAAAAGCAAACAAGGAAAAAACGAAAAAAAAGCAGATATGACTTGTTCAAAAAATGATCTTTCTCATAATTTCACAGTGTGAATAGAGTGTGATTTTTGGGCTCTTCCAAAGCTCAACACAGCTTCCTTTCCGTTTTTTCCATGTTTGATTTTTTACTCAGGGGATGTTTCTTGTACATGGAGTGGTTTTTGACAATTTTGTTTGGTGCATTCGAGAGCCCAAGACAAGACAAAAATCATGACGCACTTTATTTTTTTCAGATTTAATCTTTAACACGGGGGTGTTTGTTTTTGCCCCCCGGGGGGGCCGGCGTTTGAATTTGTTTTCTTTGAATTTGAAAGCCCAAAATAAACCCAAAATTGTGGTGTACTTTGAAATTCATCCACGTTAATACCTAAAATAAATCAGAATTAATGAGAAAACTGTTATAATTTAATTCAGATTACCGAACCCAAGGAAGATTAATTTATTTATTTAAAATTATAAAACTGTTACGAGGGTTCATCCTTAAACATAATATTTTGGAACCATATACAGATTTTTCTTTTTTACCACCGAAAATTATCCTTCTTTAAAAAATGGATTGTCTCAAAAATTAGAAGTTTCGATATTTTTACGATTTCAATTAATCATTTGTTTTTTTATTTACTAATTTTTCTTCTATATTTCATTGTCGAGTTTCCACTCCGCTTAATGGCCCACTAAGTGCGCATTGCGCTGAGTTCAAGTGATAAGGAATAGTGTTCTACTTCTGGGCTAAAGACGTCAGATTTTATGATTTGATATTGCACATCGTGTTTACGTGCAGCTGTATGTCAAGTTCATTTACAAATTTTTGTTAAGGCCATGAAAATAAATACTCAAACCTTGTGTTTCTCATTCAAAACTATAAAAAAAGTGTCTGGCACAGGTTCATAAAAATTGCCCAGAACCAGAATTCTGGTATCTTAGCCAAAGTCGAATTAATAAAATTGCATCATTTGAATATTGCGAGATTTATTTTAAGTAATTGATAACTGTTAAAGTCTTCTGCTTCGGTCATAGCTTATATACACACAAAAATTAACATGAAGTCAAGAAAATTAAACAAAAAATTACCTAAAGAAATGTAGAAATTTCAAAGAAAAATAATACCTTTTCAGCCTCATCGGGCTGACATACTATTCTCACTTTTTTTTAATAGTGCATCTGTTTTACTACTATTTTTGAAAAAAATTAACACCGATGCTAATATTTTCGCGAATTGCTTGCTAGTGCAAGTATTTTTTCGAATTGCCTTTCATAATTTTGAAGGTTTAGAAAGATTTCAAAGTTATCAATAGTTTTCGAGGAATTTTAAGAGATATTACAAATATCAAGATAATTCATAAGATTTCAAAGTATTCCGAGTAAACTGCAATTTTATAGTGTGTCCAAGGACTTTAAAAACTTACAAAATTTCAGTGGATTCCAAGGGATTAGGAAGATTTGTGGATATTTCACAAAATCCCAGAATATTTTAAGATTTCAAAAATTTTGAGGGATTCTAAAAGGGTGGCAAAAATATTAAAGGATATATTAATTATCTATTAAATATTATTATTAATTTGCATTAATAACATAAAATAATAATATAAATGATAATAATAATTATTATCATAAGTTACGATAAATCTATATAGAAATAGGCGATATTGTAAAACATGTAAATAGTCTAACAGAACGGTTCAACATACTCAACACAGATCTAGAAAAAATAAAGATACAATGCACGATTTTTCCTTGGCCGATTTTACTCACGTTTTATCGTTGTCATGAGACAGCTATTAAGTCTGTCTCGAAAAAAATAATTTTTCCAAGAAAATATTGTTATAAATACGGACGATATAATAATTGCTTGAACCAACAACAGTTTTTTTTTATTAAAATAATATCGTATCGTTCGTATCAGTACTAATATCGATATAATAGATATAATCTTATAAACATTGGAAAAATGTATTTGTATTTTGAAAATTTGTATTTAATCCAAAAGCTGAAAATTGATTTAATATTGATTTGTTTGAATCAAGAAAAGGTATCATTTAAACGAGGACTGTTAATTGTTTCAAATGTCTGAATTTAATTTTTCAGCCCAATGTCTGAATTTCGAAGCAAAGCTTTCATTTGCAGGAAAATGAATCAAAGACGATACTTCTGATAACAAAGTATATATTTTCTTCAAGATTATCGAAGAAGAAGAAATACAGTATAACGTGTAGTACTTAAACATACAATAATTCAAAGAAGATTAAAAATAATGGAATGGATATAAGTGCAACTGTATATTTCATAAAATTTAAGTTTTGAAAGCAATGGAAGTAGAGAAACAAAAGGTATCAACATCTAAATTTTCGTGAAGAATTATCATGTGGGTACACATGGCAATTTAAATAGAAGAAGAACATAAATTAAAAATAAGTTTACACAATTAAACATTAAATTATTGAATTAACTTGAAAATTCAGAAGATATAAGGAATAAATATAATTTAAATTTTCGATACGATCCTGAAAAACGACAGTCGTTGAGGCGAGAGTTGGAAATTTGAAGTCATAAAACCCGACCTTGTAAGATATTACAAGCATGTGCTCTCAATTTTTAGATCTTTCTGTATTGCGCATGCGTCATGTCAACAACAATGACTAATACTTTTAAAATTATTAAAACTAATTCCTTCGTCACAAAATAGACTTATAAAGTGAAACGTAAAATAATTAATAGATTCTTATTCTTCAGAAATAAATAATCACAAAAAAAAATCATTTCAAATATGCGCGCCAAAGGTAACCAATCCATTTCCGACGCGACGCATGCGCAATACGAAAATGTTACAAAATAGAGCACTAATCACAAGCACGGGTTCTCATTTCTCAAGAATTCAAAGTTCTCAACTCACCCTTCTCTTGTATTAAGTACGTATGGGGATGACGTCTGACACTTGTGGCCGCTAGTTTTGCTAGTGGGCATGGAGATACACATGGCTGATTCGACGGTGGCATGTAGTTGGAAAATCGAGGAGCACATCACTTTCAAATAACAAAAAAACTAAGGGAACTGCTGATAATTCCTTGTTCCTGCGTACAAGGCACTTCTCTATTCACGATGCTGCCCTCTGATCTGAGCTTGACAAATCGCCGTCCCCATAAGACAGGTTGTCTTTCTTGTATCTGCATCGCATTAATTAGTTTTTTTAATACATTTATCATCTGCAAATAAAAAATATGTTAGATTATTGAATACCAGTATTTTGAACTATTATTCAAAAATATGCTTAGCAGTGATAATCTTACTAGTGCAGGTCAGGTAAGTATAACAACAGGTGCCATGATAACAGGATTGATTCTCACGTCCAACAGGGTCGTTGCCGCATTGTACGCGGCTTGGATTAGTCTGTACGTATCCCGTGAGGACAGCCACACAGAGAAGAACAAAGAAGACGATACTTGCAAGACTCATTTTAATCCAAAATTGACTACCTCCTCTGCTTCAGTCGCGGCTTATATGCCAAATCTTCCTCCTGTGTTCATGCGCATGAGGGAGAACGAGCCCAGACAGCATGAGTGGGAGTGGAAAAGTGACCCCAACTTTGGCATGTAGCGGTACTGCGCTTGCGCTGGCTATGCATAAGAGGAACACGACGCGAATTATTGTTGCCATGGCGACGAGTGGTCGCGCTGTGTTTCTCTCACGTGTTCTAGCGCAAGCGCAGTACGTCTAAATGCCAAAGTTGGGGTCACTGTAGAGAGCAAGTGTCCGGTCTCTCCCTCCCATGCTGCAAGGTTAGCCCCACGAACCATGAAAAAGAAAATGACCTCGTATTGGATTTAACAAACATAATTGTTTCAACAATTTATTATTGTTTTGAATAAATATTTTCTTTGTATAGCTTTAGAAAGTTGCGGCCTTTTCTAAAATTTTTCACTTTTTGATAGCTGCGGTTTTTCCTCAAATTTTTTCAATTTTTCACTTGGAGTGCGGCAATATTCAATGAAATTCAACAAACATACTTGTTTCATTAGATTATTATCGGTTATAACTATCTTCTCCTATATTAATGCGTTGCGTTGTGGTTTTCTCTAAAAAAAATTAATTTCTTGTCCACTTGTTATTTAGTAAGATAATAATTAATGCAAGTTAATAAACATAGATGTTTAAACGCTTATTATTAAGCATAACTATCTTCTTGTAATTTTTAAGATTTTTTTTAAATCTTTAGTCTTCGGAAATGAAATAAACCCATTTCCGCTTGCTTTCAGGACATAATATAGTGTCAAAAGATTCAGTGTAGGTCTCAATATTGTTCCCCACTTAAATCCGAAAATAATCGTTTTGCACCTAGAATTATCCACATGGACCTTTTCATGCAAACGTTCACAAACAATAAATATTAATATTGATTTGAACAAAAAGGCTCTCAAAGAAAATTTATATTTAATATCATTTATATAGAAAATTTGAAGAATATTTTAAATATCTATTTTATTTCAGACAAATCTAATCGCAAAAAGAAAGAAATTGTTTGAGAAATAATTATCAAAAACGCAACATTTGCAATTCTCGCAGGAACTTTATGAGTCGAATGGCAAAAAATGCAACAATAATTTAAAAAACGATGATTTGCATTCTGGATACAGTTTCTTAAATCATATAATAGTCCTTTTTCAATGGAAAGAAGCAGAAATGATATTTTGCAAAACGTTCGGTATTTACGCTGGGGAATGATAAACAAAATAATAATTTGTTTATAATTAATAATATTGCCAAGTTGTAAGCGGTTTGCAAATTTTATATAACGTTGGTAATAAGTTGTTTATCATTCAGTATGATTTTCAAAATGTTTGCTATTTTTGGCTAGTTTGCAAAAGTAAATAATTTGTTTAATTGCACTTTTAATATTATTGCCGGCTTGTATTTTATATGATTTTACACAAAACCTTGTATGGGAAGGTAGATGAATTTGTAGAATAACATGTTTGAATTTCAATGAAAATTTCTACAAATTTTATAATTTGTAGCATAATTTGTATAATTTGCAGTAATACTATAGTAATTGAATAATTTCTTGAACTTTGAATGATTACAATTTTATAGTTTTGAATTTTCATGCTTAACATGGAATTTCCAATTTTTCCTTTTTATAGGTTTCAATTCTGCAATTGAAATTAAAATTGTGCAATGTTTATGAAAGTATAATCAACAATTTGAAAATTGATACTTGAAAAGTATATTTGTTGGAGTACTATAACAAAAAAATCATGAAGGTATAATCAATTTAAAAAATATAATAACATAAAATTATACTCTGTATTTTTTATATTTCTACTATATTTATTTATTATATTAATGTTCAAAATTATAAAAATATATCGGAATGACAAAAATGACTTCAGACCTTGTAAGATATGTCATTCGCTTTAAATATAATTAGTGAAATTTTAATTATTACTGGTAAAATTCACGAATAATGAATTTTTTTTTCATCGTGTTTTAACTTCGGGTTGGTCAACTTAATTTAAAATATTTTTGTGGGAATAATAAAATAAATACTCAAACCTTTTTGCGAGTACTTGTCAAAAACTTTAGTGGGCATCAAATCAATTTAGAAATGATTGGTAGTACATTTTTCGAAAAAAGTAAAATTTGGATCATTTTTAAGATCATGACATTTTTTTTAGAAGAGTCATAAGTTATGATTATAATATTGAGGAGATCAAAGCGAATGTTGCAATGAGCATGTGATCGTCAAAGCCGCAGGTGCCCTGAAAACCGTCTTTAAATACAAATTTAAAAACAATTTCAATGCCAATTCTTGACTGTTGTTTATCAACTATTCAGTACATTCTGAAGGCAAGAAATAAGGTTAACAGAAAACCAAATTGTCCAGTAATAACTAGAAAGTGGGGTTTTCGAATAATATTTTTGTTTTCATGTTTTCAAAATTTGAAGAAAAATATAAAGAAGATTTTCTTGAAAACGGGAGAATTCTATTTTTTTAAAATGTAATTTCCAAATTTTCCATAAAACTTTTTTAGAGCTGCAAACTTTTCTTTAAACATTTTTTCCTATCTATAATTGTTTCCAAGAAAAAGCAGAAAATTTGATTGTAAGAAAAAATTATTCTACTGGCTACGAAAGTTACATAGCAAGCAGCAAATTCACAAGGTATCTTCAATATCAAAGTTCAACTTAGAAAAAAAATTGGGGAAAAAATTAAAGATAAGTTTTTTGAGAAAATCGATTTGAAAATCGACAAAGCACAAAATTAAAATACACATCATTTTTGGTTTTAAATTAATTTTTTAACTGAAAATGTTGGTTTTCCATTTTCTTAAGATTGATGTCTTTTATTTGAAAATTTTCCTTTTCTGGTAAAAAAAAAAAATTTCATGATTTAAAATTTTATTTTTGTAGGGTAAAAATGCATCAGTTTCGTGGAAAAATAATTTCTTGCTAGAGACATATTTTTTGTTTGTAAATTACATTTTTGCAGAGAAAATTCATTTTTTGGTTCGAAGGTTCAGCAATTTCGGTAAAATCTTCTTTCTATAGTGAAAAATCTTTATTCCTTAAAAATTCGTCTTTTTGGTTTTAAAAACCTTTTTTTGTATACATTTCATCTTTTTTTATTGAAATATAAACTATGACACTTTTTGTTGGGAATTCGTCTTTTTAGGTCTTTTTTTGATAAGGAATAGTGTTCTATTTTCAGGTATGATTTGACATTATGCATCGTGTTTATAAGCAGCTGTGAGCCAAGTTCATAAACACATTTTCAATGAGATTACAAGAATAAATACTTAAACCTATTTTCAATTATTTTCAATTAACTCTTTAATTTTGTTACTGGATTTAATAAATTTTGAGAATAATTATAAAATATCACATGAATAAAAAATTTAAAAAATTTTCTTTAAGAAGAAAATCGTTTTATTTTTAAATCTTTGAAAATATTGATTTATAATGCGCAACACTAGAACGCGCAGTTTTTGTTTGTTTCCCTGGAAAAGTGGTTTGGCATTTTAACTCAAAATTCTACCATTTATTTAAATTTCAACTTTTCTGTTGAAAATTCTTATTTTTTACTTAAAAATGCACTTTTTTGTTGAAAATACAACAACTTCTTGAAAAATGTATTGAAAATTCAACTATTAAATTCGTCATTGAGAATTCACTTTTTTGGTTCAAGATTCAACTATTTTCTTGAAAATTCTTTTTTTTATTGAAAAATAAATTTTTAAATTTTAAATTCAATTGTTTTGTAGAAAATTTGTATTTTCACCTGGAAAATTCACCTTTCTGTAGAAAATTAACTTCTTGGTTGAAAAATCCAACTACTTGGTTAAAAATGTGTTAATTCTACAATTAAATTTTTAATTGAGAATTCAACTTTCTTTAGTTGCAACTTTAACTATTTTGTTATGAATTCGTTTTTTTTTTTCTGGATTGAAAAATATTGTTTTTAACTTAAAATTTTACCATTTGGTTGAAAATTAGTGTATTTTGTGAACAATGCGTTTTTTTGTTAAATACAAATTTGTTGAACTGCAAGTTTTACTATTCCTTTTTAGGCTGAAAATTGATCGTTTTCAGGTAAAAATTCCACTGTTCGCTTGAAAATTATTATTTTCGAGTTGAAATTTTGAACTGTTTTTTTGAAGTTTCACTTTTTGGTTGAAAATTCAACTACTTGGTGAAACATTTGTTGAAAATTCAACTCTTAAATTTTCCTTGAGAATTCAACTTTTTTTGATAAAAATTTAAGTATTTTATTGAAAAATCATTTCCTTTTATTGAGAAATTATTTTTTAAATTCATAATTCAACTGTTTAGTTGAAAATTCAATTTTTTCTAGAATATTTGTTTTTTTTTTTACTTAAAAATTCACTTTTTGTTTGAAAATGCGACAACTTGTTTAAAAATTTGTTGAAAATTGAACTAGTAAATTTTTAATTGAGAAATCAACTTTTTTGGTTAAAGATCGAACTATTATGTTGAAAATTCGTGTTTCAAATTGAAAAATAATTTTCTTAACTCAAAATTCAACTATTTGGTTGAAAATCTAAATATTTGATAGAGAATTCAACTATTTGGTCGAAAATTATTATATTTTGTTGAAAATTTGTTTTCTTGGTTGAATAAGAATCTTATCTACTGCAAATTTAAGTATTCCATTTCGAGCTGAAAATTGATAGTTTTTAGTGGAAAATTCTATTTGGTTGGAAATTCTTATTTTCGAGTTGAAATTTCCACTGTTTTATTGAAAATGCTTATTTTTTACATAAAAAATCACTTTTTGTTGCAAATGCAACCACTTGGTTATAAATTTATTGAAAATTCAACTATTAAATTTTTCATTGAGAATTAAACTTTTTTGGTTGAAGATTTAACTATTTCGTTCAAATTTTGTTTTCTTTTATTGAAAGATAATGTTTTAAATTCAAAATTCAACTGTTTGGTTGCAAATTCAGATATTTGACTGAGAATTGAACTATTTGGTTGAAAACCAGTTTATTTTGTTGGAAATTCGTTTTTTTTGTAAATAAATTTGTTGAACTGTTTTTAGTTAAAAATTCAAATATTTGGTTGAAAATTCTTATTTTCGTGTTGAAATTTCACGTTTTGGTTGAAAATTTATTGAAAATTTACATTTTTCATTGAGAATTCAACTTTTCTTATTAAAAATTTAACTATTTTGTTGAACATAAGTGTTTTCCATGAAAAAATAATTTATTTTTTTATAATACAACTTTTTCGTTGAAAATTCTTATTTTGGAGTTTAAAATTCAATTTTTTTGTTTAGAAAATTCGTCTTTTATTTGTATCAAATTTGAAAATATCTTATTTTTGTGGTCATTTTTGGAACATTTCGAAACTATGCCCTAATTTTTTGATAAAATTTAGTGATTTGATTTTTTATAATTCAGTTAGTTAAATTTTTGTAATTGTACAATTCATGGATTTTAACATTAAAAACTGAATTATTCCAGTTTGAAAGCTTTAATAGTTTAAGAAATGTGAACATGCGATTGAAACTGTATAAACTATTTTCAATTCGAATTAAAATATTCCATTTCAAACTTATTGATTTTGCAAGTTTTTAATTAGTTTTTAGCAATTATGAAAAAAATATTCACAACTGAAAAATTTGAAACTAAATTGTTTGAAATAAAAATACTCAAATCATTCAAATTTCATAGTGCTAAATTTGAACTTTTAACTTTACAATTTCAATTGCTGTCATTTGAAAATTTTCAATTTGTAAGTGGAAGTGATGAATAATAATGTATAAATAACCGTTGAAGAATTATTATTTTTGAATGACTGAAAATTTCTTAAAATCATTTCAATCCTAAGACATTCCTTGAAAATTTTGAAATCTCTTGGAAATGCTGCACAATATTTTTAAATACCTTCAAAATCCTTCCAAATCTCTGACTTCTTACATTTTTTTCATATTTCAAGATCTTCTCAAATCTTCTAAATTCCTCGATTCTGGTTAATATGTTCTTCGAAATTTCATAAATCTGATGTTCCTTGAAATATTATAAATTCTACGAAATCCTTTGAGGTCCTTGAGAATTTATTAAAATACCTTATTGAAAGCCCTTAAAATTCTTTGAAATTACTGAAATCTTCGGAAACCTTATAAAATCTCGTGAAATTTTTTTAAATTCCTGAAAAATCTTCTGAAATATTTCGAACCCTTCTAAAATTTCTTGGAATATTTTCAAATATTGTAAGATATTTCCAAAGCTCTTGAGAAATTTCAAAGATTTGTTAATCCTCTGAAATCTTTATGAAGAACCACCATATTTTAAATTGAAGTTTTATGTTTCTGATATTAATTTCATATTGATTATTCATTTTTGAATAAAAAATTAAATTTGTTAAAAACACTAATCTTTCGTAGTACTTAGGTTTTGTAAATTTCTTTGGAAGCTTACTTGAATGTGTTAGTTTTTTTATACATTTCTTACGACCCAAAAAAATAATTGATATTTGTGAAATATCTAAATGCACCGACTGATATGGGAAACTCTCAAATGTAATATTATCTTTAGCTTTTTAGTATTCAGTTATGTATAGAATACCAGTACCGACAAAAAATGTTTTCTATTATCCTTCCAAAAAATCGGAAAGATATTTTTTAATTTTTCTGGAAAATAGGAGAAAGCGTGACATAATGATTTTTTGATTGAATGGGAGAGGGCAATATGCATGGAGGGATTTAGATAATAAATAAATAGGAAGCCTAACAAATAGAAAAGTTAAATAAAAGAATATTTTCTGCTTAATTGAAACCAACTCCTTTATTCTAGATTCTCCCTAGGCTAGACAGTTAGAGAAGCGAGCTGTTTAGCCGACAGGCAGGCAAGTTGGTAGTGGTGGTTGTTGTTGTAGAAGCGTCGCCGAGTGAGGCTGGAGGCCGAATGGTCCTCTGGCTGAGAATGTGCCACCTTTATACAAAACGCTCGGGAAGCGCGCGCCGACTCTGCCGCGAAGTTCACTCCTGATTGGTCCGTAGTTTCCCCCGGGAACGATACTGGGCCCACAAGATCAGAGTGTACCTGCTGTTCGTGCCTGTCATATGTCCATGATACGTTCCTCTAACTTCCAGCGTTACATTTCTAACTGTATCTTAAGATATTCGTAAATAATTCTAAAATATATTTCTGATAATGGAATACATAATTTCCTAGAGGCAGTTGGCGAATAATGAAAGCGGTATAATTTGTAGTTCTTTATTATACAATAATTAAGAAGATTAAAAATATTGAAATGGATATATTTGCAAGTATATAATTATTGAAATTAATATTTTAAAAGCGATGGAGATATGAGAAAACGTATCAGCTTATTGATGTTTGTTGAGAATCATTATGTGAGTGTAAATTGAAATTTTTGAAGAAAAGAAAAACATATCTGAATAGATTTACACAGTTGAAGTAAACGTTACATTATTTATTCAACTTGATAATTTGGAAGACTAAGGCCGTCAGTGTAATTTAAATTTTCGAGGCAACCGTGATAAGCGAAAGTCGTCGAGGCGAGAGTTGGAAATTCGAATTTGTACAAGAAAATCCATGCCGGTAAGAAACTGTAGGCAGGGGTTCTCGAAAATTCAGAGTTCTCACTTCTTCCTCTTACAGTCAAGATGTTTGTGACCGTTTCGCTTTTTTGTATCTGCATCGCATCAGCGAGTGTTAAAACTGCAGTAATTGTTCTCTGAAAGTGAAAAACATGTTTCATTATTCAATACCAGTATTTTGAACAATTATTTCAAACTATGATCAAACAGTTATAACCTTACCTGTGCAATGCATCAGCATACAACATGCACCATTAACACATCTTTCACCTTCGGTACCCCCAATGCACATTGTCTGCACGAATCCAGTAAGAACAGCGACACAAAGAAGAGCAAAGAACACCATACTTGCGGGACTCATTTTGATCCGAAACTGACGCCCTCTTCTTCTTCGGCAGCATTAATAAGGAAGAACAAAATTATTTACACTTAACAAATGTGAACACGTGAGTGAATGTACTTCCTAGTTCCTTTTTGGACGGAAGCTAAATAAATGGAACGGGTACACATGACTAACAAAGAACTGAAAAAAACATGATGAGGTTGCAGAAATTATTTTTCCTTGGCCAAGTTTACACGCATTTTTGCGTTGTCACGGGACATCTTCTTGCTTCCGGCTTCTTGCCGTAGGCAAACAGAGTGGGTTCTGTCCCCACTCTGTCAGCCTACGACTAGTCATGGCATTTTCAGTCATGCGCCCTCCAACTGTTAGATTATTTTGACTTTCAATTTTTTTACATTCTTGAAAATGTTTACATTAATTATTGTTTCGAATGTATATTTAAAGAAAGA
>CAKNXH010064513.1:0-16608 GCA_932178445.1 Andricus quercusramuli | reverse complement strand
ACGCCATAAAGTCATAAATAACTCATAACTTCTGAAATTAATCTAAAAATTGACACAGAGATGTCCAGTTTTTTCTCAAATTGGTATCCTATGCTACTTTTTGTTGAATAATTATATAATTTTTATACATTTCTTTTAATGTTTAATAAATTTCTATTTGTTTAAACAATTTTGATTTGCTTAAGCAGTTTTTTCCGATAACTTTGAAAACATTAAATTAAATAAAATACATATAATTATTTTTCTGACTGTATAGTGTATAAGAAGAATAAATTAATCATTTTGCAATCGTTAAAACAAATACAATTTCTTTAAACAATTACTTTTCCAAACATATTTTTTAAATCGTATTTTTTGAATCAAACATAATATTGAATGATTTCGAGAGTAATAAATTCTGCTAAAAACTTTATGTTATTGTTTTTACAATAAATTATTCTTTCTTTTCAAATTGAGTATGGATGGTTTACATCTTCTTTGGCGCATTATTGAATAAATCATCAAAGTCATAATAAAATTTGAATTATAAAAGTGTATTTATCACTGCTTTCTTCATATTTCTTTATAATTAGACTGCATTTGAAATGGATTTAGATTATATTTAATTATAGCATTTTAAAGTCTTATGAATATCAATCTGACATACTGGAAACCACAAAAAATATATATTAAAATATATCTACTAAAATAATTCCAGATTTAATATTTTATATTATTGATCGACATTTTTTAATAGAAAACTGCTTGAACTAATAAAAATTGTTTAAGCAATAACAAGACATTTTTAACAGACTTTACTACTCCTCGAAATATTTCAATATTATGTTTAATTCAGGAAATACGATTTAAAAAATATTTTTGGAAAAATAATTGTTTAAACAAAATATATTTGTTTAAACAATTAAAGAATGGATAATATATTCGTTCTACACACTATACAGTCAGAAAAATAATTATATGTATTTTATTTTTTCAAAGTTCTCGAGGAAAAACGGCATAAGCAAATCAAAATTGTTTAAACAAATAGAAATTGATTAAACATTAAAAGTGATAAAATAAGTGCAGAATTTTTGATCATAACAATTATTCCAAATGAACTTTACAAAGCATTATATTTTCTAATTTTGTAATATCTTTTTCGACTATAAAGTGCGAAGGAGACACACTTATACAAATTAATATTGCTGCTTCTCTTCGACCAACAGCAGTTTTTCAGAGTTAGGGTGTTGAGGGGTTGGGTCATGTAGTCGGACTAAGCTGCTGACAATGGCACTTGAAGTTTTCAGTAATAAACTTTTAAGGCCTCTAGGTAGACAAACACATTAAGGACTCTTACCACACTGAAACTGAGTGAGAAGAAGCCTCCAGTTGCCAAGCAGGTGAATCCTTCGAGTGGACTCACAGTTTTATCACTTTTACATTACATTAACAAAATTTTTCAAAACATTTTAGCAAGCTGAAAAATGACTCTACAACGAAATAAAAAAAATAGGCATATTCTGATTTTTCCTAGGCTATACGAATTTCCACGCGCCCATGAACATTTGAACAGTCGCTTTTTTTGGACCACTCTAGTAAACATATTATTAATTTAGATATTGTAATATGCCAGCTAGAGACAAAAGCTGTAATATTTCATATACGGACGCCCGCATGAAAAGGGCCCTTACGACCGGTATGGAGTTGGAACATCGAAAAAGCGCTTTTCGAGAAAAACGCATCTAAACTGGAAGAGTGCCAAGTACATGAGTATAGTGCCAATAGATCATAGGCCCTAGTATCATCCTCCTCTCAAACCAGAACACAATCATTTTCACCCTGACTTAGATAAACGCAAATATCTCCTAAACTAAAACCAATCATAAGAGCCATTTTCATGTGGACGCCTACATATATAGAGAATGTAATCAGGTTTCTCACCAATAACAAAGTTTTGATATGGCCGACAGCATTTCTGTCTGCAGTGGAAAACCCAATGGTGTCTGTACTTGATTCAAGTCGATCTGATATTGCCCTCAATTTGGGTATGACCAATGATTTCACAACCTCAGGTCCCAATTCACAAAGGCCAGCAATTGCACCGTACAACGATGCTAGGGGTGTCTAAAGTAATATTTTAATGATTACATTGAAATGAAAATACATTTATAAATCAAAGTGTATTCTGAGTTCGATATATAGCGATGTATTCTTGTATGTCTCAACTTCGAACTGAATAACAGTTAATAAGTAATTATAATATCAAATAAGGGAAAACTGCTATCATAAAAAAAGTGTTATAAAGTTTTTTGCTCTTTCCGTTCTTTCTTCCGTCGGAGAAAAAACGCATGATTTTTAACCGACTTTAACCAATTATGAGAGCTCATTTTGTTTCTTTTAAGATTCTCTACGAATATCATATTACCTGGTTAGTTTTTGATAAGGCTTGACTAAACATCCGAGTGACTCTAGTTTGGAGATTATTGGTAGATGTGTTGAAGTTTTTGCAAATTTGCGACATCACACGAGCGGCGAAATCTCGAAGTGCCCAGTGATTATCCACTTCAGGTCTCATACAAAGTTGCTTAGTGACTATACATGTTACCACAGAAGGTACGAGTTCATGGAGCTGAAATTTGAATAAAATTATCAGTTTGAATTCTATATTGGTTGGAAGTAAAATTATAGAAATCAGGGTGTCTACTCAAGTTCTGGAAAAATTGTCCTGACAATTCCAGGTATCTCTTGATTTTTCCAGGTAATATTTCTTTTAATATGGAACCATTTAAGTATCGCATTTTTAAGCAATTCTGATTCTACACTCATTCAAAGTACCATTGGAAATTGTCGGTACGACCAGGGCGAGTACTACTAAAAATTACTGCTGACTTTGAAACGTGATTACTCGTTCAAAAAGGGAGCGAGAAACTGTTTTTAGAAACCGTTGTAAACTTTATTAAATTCAGCGTCAAATGACCCCTATTTGAAATTTTGTTGAACTTTCGAAGAGAATATACCACGTGAGAAGTTAAAAATCCAAGAATTTATCGAATTTTGTACCTCGACTTCAACTTGTGGCATGACCTAGAAAAATTGCAGAAAAAAATCTGAGATTTACAGTCTTTGAGGTCTTATCATTAATTTAAGCCAATAAACATTATAAAATCTTGACGGGTTGCAAGTTTTCAGCCGCACGGTTGAATATTTTTGTCTGATTTTTTGCATACGGCATCTAAATATTATTCTCATTTTTCCTACACATTCGGCTTTTCGAAAAAATGTTTATATTTTATTTTATAAACAAAAAGAAAAGAACAATAGAAAAAAATGCAGTGACGCTCAGTGTTAGCTGAATTACCCAAAACGAATCACCCTTTCATTGTTATGCGATGCAGGCCGGTTCAAAAAACTGAAATTATGAAAGCATCGCGTGACACAATTTTAATTAGCAGAATTAGTCAAAAAGTGGCCAAAATTGGGCTTCGTGGTTTATGGAAACCCCGAAAGCCCAACAATTTTACTTCCTCTACTTTGATAAATATTTGTCCAAATTAATTAATTATTAACTAATTCATATAATCATTAATTAAAAAATTATGCCTCATATTTTCCTGAGATCAGTGAAAATTACAATAAAAGAAGTTTGATCCAGATAAGTAGAAATTTACTTTTCAAATGAAAAAAAGCCTTATTTAATTCAATATTACTTTTTTTTTCAATTTAAGCACGCTCGAGGAATTTTCATGAATATAAAAAAAAAAATCCCTGACTTTACCCAAAAATTCATTGAAATCTTGTGAAGTTCTTTGAAAAACTTGTAGTAGTTCTTCGAAATACCTTAACATCCCTTGAATTCTGTTGAAATCCTTTCAAATCACTGGAAATCTCTTGAAATCCTTTAAAATCTCGTTTAAAGTGGAAATAAATGATATATTACCTAAAAAATGTAAAATCTTACATAGGAAAAGTGGGATTTGGGTCTAACATTAGAAAAAAAAAAAAAACATACGTAACTAATGAACATTCCCTAACGAACAAAATTCTCTAATATTACCAGGTTTTCCATGTGAGTTAGACACCCTGGAAACTAAGTGTAGATTTCTACTTACGTATTTTTCTAGGTAAAGACTTTGATTGTCCAGTAGTGCTCTCACCATGCGCATGAGATAAATGAGAATAGGAAGATGATTTTGAACCACGTTAACTCGCACCCCTTCCGCAATAAATGTGCACATTCGAGCAAGCATTTGGTGCAAGCCTGGATCAGCTGACAGGGATTGCAATGCCTCAGCCCTACGATCTTCGATGGAACCCACACAGGCCTCTGTTATTTCTTTGTAATACAATTGCTGTTCCGCGCTTAGTTCGTGTTTTGCTAACTGCTTAACTTGAACAGTCTCCACGTTTCGGAATTTCTGAGTTTTGCTGCCACCACCTGGCTTTCCGTCTGCCATATTTTGACTTGAATTGTTGAGCTTCCTCGTAGGGTCAACGCTTTCCAATTTTTGGATATCTGCAATAAAAGAATTATTATTATTCCATGTACGAAGGACTGTTTTAAATATCAGACACTGAATAAAATGTATAAATCATTACCTTTAGAAATGGGTGGAGGATTTTCCGGAACAGTTGGTTGCACACCATCAACACACAGCCAATGAGCTCTTAACTTCACTTCTAAAGGTAATTTGGGCCAGTTTGTCCCACTGGATGCTGACATAATATCGTTAAGATCTATTTCTTTCTCTTCAACGAAATGGAGTTCACGACCACCGCCAGACGTAAATCGGAAAGGTATGTTGTCTTTAGCGAGGAATCCATAGGTTGGTTCTATATTTTTGATTTTTAACGCGTAATCAATGTCCTGTGTGGACAAACATTTTCGCTTTCCGTGCCTCATGAATTTTGCTGCATCCTTTACAAAAAAATATATGTATAGACAATATTTTACACAAAAAGAATGTCTGCATGAAAGATGGTACAATTTAAAAAAAAAGGCAAAGGCATATGTAACCTGTATAATTTCTTTTAGTTTGTAACTGACATCCTCCGCCAGATCTTTAGCAGCTTCATCTGGTAAAGTTCCAAGGCCGATACTCTCAGCTATCACTTTGATTGACTCTTGGGACAGTGTTGTTCCATACACTGATTCATTTTCACTGACATTAAGTCCGTGTTTTTCTGACTGACCCATATTCGGAAAAAGTTTCATTTTTGACCTCTATAAAAATAAGAGATATATGTACATAAGTATAAATAAAGGTTTTAAATTCAATAAACTCCGAATTTACAGCCTACGGCCACAGGGCTTAGAAATATATTCTAACCTCTATTATCACAGAGTTTTACATTTAACCGCATGAATTAATTTGAAGTTTTCTCTCGCACATCAAAACGTGTTTATCTACATACATTATATTCCATCTCTTTGTTATCAAGTACACTTATAGAAGCAATGAAGGATTGTTTACAAAATTATAACAAAATCATTCGGCGGGATCTAAAGTTGAGGAGCGATACGTTTTTTAGCGTTTACTTACCTATTTTTGTATTTGTTTCAGTCTTAGGATCAAACGAAGAAAGAGATAAGACCCTTCTACCGATTTTATTTACTTTTTTTTTAGTAATTCTTGTATTTTTTACACCAAAACATAAGATATTTCACCACACTGCACTGCACCCACAGCCCACTGCACCAATCCCAATTCCCAATCCAACATCACTGCTGCAGTGCTGCACTCTACTCAAATCTACTTCAAGACTTCACCAACTGGCCAACGATTGAGGAACCGGCTGCGCCAAGTCGCCGACCATAGACCATACAAACGACACTAGACGCGCGACTAGACAAGCTTCACGCGCGTCGCGCGGGGAATTTAGCATAAAAATGCCCGACTATTCTAGTAACTTTAACATGAAAGTGCCGACAAAGGGCGCTTCCACACGATTGCAGATCAGCAGATTGCATGCAGAAGGTTCACAAGAGTGAAAGAGACAGGCTGCTCTCCATCTCTTTCACTCTTGTGGACTTTCTGCATGCAATCTGCAATCGTGTGAAAGACCCCAAAGTGTTCAGGGTCCCTAATGGTGGACTCCCATGGCAGATGAAAGCAGAAGCTAATGAGAGTGAAAGAGACAAATAGATCTAACCTTCTCTTTCACGCTTATGAGTTTCCGCTTTCATCCACTGCTTTCATCTGCCATGGGAGTCCACCATGATACGTATTTTACATTGATGGATAATTTACTTTTTAAAAGGAACTAGATTGCATCATTCGCCTGCGGCTTATGCTGCAAAATTCACACTCGCACACAATCACCTATTTTACGCACTTGTATCACAAATAACTATTTTTCCTCGTATTTTTCAATATTTTAATAATACTTAATGAACCTATTATAATAGGCTACAAGACCCTTTTTGAGAACTTTCATATGGGCACATGAATTGTAAAAGTACAAAAGTATTAATTAAATGGAATCTGAACTTCTATTATTATATCATAATATTATATTATGTAATACATAAGTATAAAGAAGATTTGTATATTATATTAGAATTATTATCTTTTGTGATAAGGATATATATTACTAAGTGCGTTTACGAATTTGAATGTAGCGCGCGCTTAACAAAATGAATAGGTAATAAAATATTCATATAAATATGTGTAAATAATTTTATATTTATATGAATATTTCATTATTCTCTTATTATTATTTATTATTACTCATGATTTTATTATTTCTAATGAAAAATCACAATGTGCATGCGATATCGTACGCACGTTATGATGATCATAACATGCGTGCGATATGAACCTCAACCCTAACAGCACCGAAACTTGGGTGAAGCTTGGGTGAATGTTTCGTACAAGTCTCCCAATGTTGGAGCCAAGCTTGTGTCAAGCTTGGGTGAGAATTTTTATGGCCACTTTTCACAAGTTTGGCCGGTAATTTTACGCGTTTAGTATGCCAGCGTTCCGAGAGATGTCGCTGCGGTCCAAAGTCTTTTGGTGGTACAGAAGCGCACTATAATACAAATCTTTCTTATCTGCCGAGTCTAAAGTATAGAAGCCGCTAACCAATAGATGGCGCTGCTGAATGCGTAGCGATACGTTGGCGTACGAAGCTTGAATGCACGTTGGGTGAATGTTTTGTACAAGTCTCCCAATGTTCGTCACAAGCTTGTGTCGAGCTTGGGTGAGAATTGGGATTGCTACTTTCCCCAAGTTTCGCCGGTATAGCCCACGTGGATGGGGTTGCTGAAGGCGTGGCCATACGTGGGCGTACGAATAACAGTGACATGGCGTTACAGGCGTGCGGGCCAGCACACAATCGTTTAGGGGAGGGACTGAGCAGCCATTTCGCTTTCATCGTCTTATCATTCTCTAACGCTCTTTCACCCCGCACCGATTGTGGGCTACCCCGTTCGGCAATCACGCTGCGCACATGAAAACATATATATATATATATATATATACAGTGAGGCCAAATTCATAGTCATTGTCAACAATTTATAGACAATGTCGACATTTACTGCTGGCGTTGGTCATTGTCGACAATGACTAGTCAATGTCTATCCCAGAGAGTGTATTTCGGAAATTTCCAACATTGACCGTTCATTGTCGACAATGACCAACGCCAGCAGTAAATGTCAGTTTGCTTCAATTCGTCAGAGCTGGAGGCAATCAGGGAGGCAGGTGCCTAACTCGATGATTAATTATTTATTGATCAGGTACGTGAAGATATCCTGCAATGATACTTTTCTATATATGGGTGATTCTCCACATACAGGGCACTCTTGTGTCTCGGATCTCTAGTAACTAAACTAAGTAGTGTTTCTTTATAAAACTTGGCTAACTTCTCCATTTTAGGATGATACAAAGACCTCCGTAAAGAACAATAAAGTCACATGATCGTATGTCTTAACAAAATACTCCCAAATACTCGAAAAATGCCTTTTCGGGATGTCTCTAGGTACACGGCGCCAAGTTTAGAGACGTGTATTTAATACATAGTGAATTATCTTTGAAATTATAATTGATAGTTCGATAGTTTGACTCTAAAGCTATCAAATTCATAACAAATATTTTAATTTATTTGATATATTATAAGAGAAAATTTAATTATACGCGTGTCTCCCTAAATGTTTTCGATGGTTACGGTAAACGAATCTCCCATACCTTTCATCAACTTTTGATCATTTTTAAATTCTTATCTTCTCACAGTATCTCTAAGAAACGTCACACTACTCATTTATCAAAACTTCATAACAAAAAAGTAAGAACTTTTTTTGCAAAGTGAAAAAATGTAACCGAAAATGTAGAGTATTTTTATTAGTATCGGATACCGTACCTGATAAGAAATTTCATATTTCGTAATAAATATCAATGAAAAGATGACAATTCCGTTTAGAAAATAATAAAGAAGTTTTTGTCAGGAGGATTGATTAATTACTTTTGTTTTCAAAGCGTAAAAAGTAATTTTGTATGGTTTTCGGTTACCGTAACATCGGATACCATAACCTGTTTTTCGCTGTCAGGGACGAAATGGAGCAATAAAATGGTCAAGAAAAGTAAATGGTCAATAAAAGTAAGAGGAATGTAAGAAAAATCTAAATTGAAAAAAAATTTCTAATTTGAAAAAATAAAATAAAATTATGTAAAAACTTTGAATTTTTTAAAGAATATTGAATAATAATATTAATAATAACAAAGAATACTGAAGTACAACTATTCTTCCCTGCCATGTTACGTTCAATGTGTGAATATTTTACAGTATTGTTTTACTTTACATACAATCAGAGAAAATCACCCGCAAAATCAAAAATTGAAAACGTTTTTATGTGATACAGGTCCTTCAAGTGAGAATTAAGCGTGAATAATGTATAGGGCCCCTTTATTAAAGGCCAATGAACCTAACCATTATGAAAAAAAAATTTTTTGAAAAATTTTTCCGGAAAAAGTTGTCCTTGCCAAAAGTTCCCTTTCTGTGGAGAATCACCCATATGTATGGCATTATTTCCCTTGTGTAAAAATTTCTTGGCAGTCTTGAATCATGCTAAGGCCATTACAGTTTTTCTCAAGCCTGTCTATTCACGCAATACTAGCCTGGCGCTACACTGGCGATGTCTATTTTTACTACGTGTTTCATTCATACCTTTCTGCTGTCTAGTCCCAGTCTTGGCGCTATATAGGACTTCGTTATGAATTTGAATATATAAAAATTGTCCATATTTTAGCTAGTTTCTAGACAGAATCACGTTTTGGACTTGAAAACAAATTACATAAGTGAATTAATAAAATAATAATTTTTGAATAAAAGATTTATTAAATTATAATACACAATTGCACAAATGCTCAAGCAATAATTTATTATACACTACTTCATATTTTATATAGTAAACAATAATATTTGAAGGTGAAAGAAATCTTAATACGAGAACTGTATTTTTAAGAACGATTTTGTTCAAAAATGATTTAAAACATTTTCTTTTCATTGAATGATATAGTGAAGTTACAATAAATTTATATTTAATTCATAACAATCATAATATGTATAATGCTATGTATAATAATGATATGCCAGAAAATCAAATATTATTATAAATGATTTATTTAATTTATTTTAATTATTAATTGGTTGCGTGGACGATAATAAAGCCTCACGTATTGATTATTATTTGAAATAATAAACAATCATTATTTCGTAGCCTAATCGCAAGTAAAATGATACAAACTTTTTTTTCTCAATGATTGATTCACATATCAAGCACTTTTATTTTTTAAAAATTGTTCACATTGACTACGAATTGTCGACAATGACTTCCGACATTGACTGTAACATATATATATATATTAGGGTTGTTGAAAAAATCGACTGGTTTTTTTCTTCGAAACCCCCGCATAAAAACTTCCTGAAAGGTGTACAAAGACGCGTGTAAAAAGTAGAGCTCATAATATTTATATTTATAGGTCGTTCATCGCGATTTTATATTTCCCATTTAAATAGCATGTGAAATTTTTTTTTTTTTTTAATTTTTAGTTTTATAACTCTTGAACAGCTTCATGAATTGCTAAGACTATAACATATTATTTAAGGGAATTCGGCGTTCTACAAAAAAAGATCTCCTAGGCTTTTTTCATAAATGTACCCCCTCAAAAGTTATTCAAGGTTCAATTTGGACACATAATAAATTTATCGATTTTTTTATTCATTTTTGGCAAACATTAGAAATTTATCACTAATTATCTCAATAGTTTTTTCGAAAATTTTGTGGTTTGAAATGTTTTATAAAAAACAATAATCTAAATCAGATAATCACATTATCAACTTTAACATTGTTTTAGAATTTGTCTTTTATAGTTCTGCTTTTAATAAGAAATAACTTTGAAATCATATTAAACTTGATAATGTGATGATTTCAGTTAGATCATTGTTTTCAGAGAAAAGTTTTTTCAAAAACTTCATGAAGAATATATATTACAATTGATAATAATATTAAGAGCTCTACTTTTCACATGCGTCTTTTTACACACATCACAGACATTTCGCTTTCATCGTTATCATTCTCTAACGCTCGTTCCCCCGGCACCAATTGTGGCATACCCCGTTCGGCAATCGCGCTGCGCACATGAAAACTTTGTATGTTTGTATGTATGTATATATATGTGTGTATATATATATATATATATATTTAATTTACATACAGTGGACAAGACATAGTGATATTTTTCATTTTCTTCATACATTTGTCTCTATTATAACTAATACAAAATATCAGTTTTTACGACACTTTCATATTATTTTTCGTTCGTACGAGGGAGTAAAATAAAATGAAAGATTTTTACATTATTAATACATGTCTGAAAATAACATTTTTAAAAAATAATGAAAAACATTTACGACAGTTCTATAACGGCACTTTGCCTTAGACTTCTTGGCTGCACTGCGATACCCCTCATTTAACTTTCTTATTCATTTTCGTATAAAAATGTTCTTTGAACCTGCTCTTCGGCATGCAATGTAAAAGGTGAAAAAGCAAAAAATACTTATTATGATTTTCATTATATACTTACAAGGGCTTTTCTTTACAATTTTTCAGTTCATGACATTCTTAGGCTATACTTACATAATATGATCACTAAGTATTACAATCGTAAGCAAGTACTATTTCAATGAATTATTAGGTAAATATTATTTGATAATCATGTTATTTTAACAGCGTATACATGTTACAATATTGTGATGAAAACATTTTTTTTTCTAAAATTTTCATGCGTATCGCTTCATAATTTGTTCCTATCCACAATCAGGTACATCAATTTTATTCATTTCGAAGGGAAAATGATATTCAGAGGTGGCACAAGCCCCGAAAAGTTTTACACGTATTACATGTTAGAAAAAAATACCTCGGGTGTAAAAATTTCGTGGCAGTCTTGAATCATGCTAAGGCCAGTACAGTTTTTATCAAGCCTGTCTATTCACGCAATACTAGCCTGGCTCTACACTGGCGATGTCTATTTTTACTACGTGTTTCATTCATACCTTTCTGCTGTCTAGTCCCAGTCTTGGCGCTATATAGGACTTCGTTATGAATTTGAATATATAAAAATTGTACACATTTTAGCTCGTTTCTAGACAGACAAAAATTACATAAGTGAATTCAGAAAATAATAATTTTTGAAAAAAAGATTTAGGAAATTACAATACACAATTGCAGAAATGCTCAAGCAATAATTAATTATACACTCCTACATCATATTAGATAGTAAACAATAATTGTTGAAGGTGAAAGAAATCTTAATACGAGAACTGTATTCTTAAGAACGATTTTTTTCAATAATGTTCAAAAACATTTTCTATTCATTGAATTATATAGTGAAGTTATAATAAATTTATATTTAATTCATAACAATCATAATATGTATAATTGTATGTATAATATTAATGATATTCCAGAAAATCAAATATTATTATAAATGATTTATTTAATTTATTTTTATTATTTATTGCTTGCGTGAATGATAATTAAGCCTCACGTATTGATTATTATTTGGAATAATAAACAATCATTATTTCGTAGCCTAATCGCAAGTAAAATAATACAAACTTTATTTTTTTCAAAGATTTATTCACATATCAAGCACTTTTATTGTTTAAAAATTGCTCATGTTTTATTGAAATAAATATTAGGATGTACTGAATTGAAATTCATATCCGACCAAAACGGAAAAAAATTAACTTTCAGATGGCCGAGGTGTTAAGGCGACGGGTAAAGTTACAATAATATAATAGGAAGTTACATCAAAAGTTCGACACCCGGCGTATGTACAAGTGATATGCGAAAACTTTTTTCTTGATTTTTTTGTGTACAAAAACTTTTTTTATATTTTGAATTAACTGCAAAATCTATATATTAGACTTTTATGGCATAAAAAATAATTATTTAATTTAATTATTCATTATTTTTTATCCAAATAGCCGATCTGTCTAGAAACTAGTCGATCCGAGCGTTACATCCCAATCTAGCCACTGGACATACAGCCCTTGGCGCGCCAATGTCGACTCAAGGCGGACTAGACAGAAACAATAAAGCGCCACGAAATTTTACCAGACGGGTTACACTTTCTAATATCTCAGGCTTATAATATGATACAAGTGCTCCATTTCTTCATGACAGTAGGCTCTAATGATGCTTTCAGCTACAAGGGGAGATGAAGAGGTGTTTCATAAAAGAGTGTTCCCTATGAAGTGCATTAAACTCATTTTTCATTACTGGTGGTGCAAATGTACGCTGCAGTTAGAATTTTTTTCAGCTTGTAATTTCTTAGACTATCTAACACTGTGTGCAAGGAGCTTCCGTACACAGATGAGTATGACAGAGATGTCAGACTTGGCTTCAGGTTTTGAAGGGTGGTGGGGGATGGAGTCTGCTGGGGGTTCGTCAATGCTCAGGTTTAACAATTGACTGTTGCCTCCATTCGCGTACACCTGCAGCGAAAGCATCTGTACCGAACGAAACGCAGTGGGAAAGACATCGAGTACTCAAGCACATTTCCTGTAGTATTTTACTGATCACCGTACAATTTTCAGGTAAGTTCTTTCATGGTCGCGGCGCTCACGTTATGGGACATACGGGCCGACCACTAATTACCCACAGGGTTTGGGGGAAATTTTCAACAATGTACATTCCCTTAACGGTATATGAAAACTTTTTAGTGACAAAAATTTGTTGGAGAAAGAATGCCCAAGACGCAGTAATTGAAATTGGCAATAAACATAATTTTTTAATTTTGGATTTTGTTATTTTGTAAACTTATCTTCATAACTTGTAGTTGAAACATTTTTGCGAGTATATGTGGCTTTTTCAACAACATAGAAACACACACCAAACGTAATTCACAAGACCCGTGAATCGAAATTTGCAATACCATAATTTTCAGTTTCGTATTTGATAACATTATATTTAGAAATTGGGGCTTCAACATTTGCCCGAGAATGTGTGGGTTTTTTTACCATAGAAATACTTATTCTTATATCGGAATTTCGTATATAACAGAATTACTTTTTCCTATTTCTAACTTTCACATTTTTCTACATGGCATTACAAAAGAAAAAATTTCGTGCAATTGAATGCACGAATAAGGATTCCTTCTTGAAGGAAATCAGGTGAACGCGTATTTTAAAAATTACATAAACACCGAGTCATCATTTTAATTCTCAAAAATTACTGTTTTCAATTACTATTCCCGGATCTTGTTGCCTTTTTTATAGTGTATTCCTAGGCTTACAAACTCGACACAATATAGAAAAATGTAAAACCTATAAATAAAAAAAATTTGTTACATACAACATTCCGAAATAAGAAAATTTCCTGTCATTCCAATTTCAATTGCTGGGTCTTGCTGATTTTTTCTATAGTGTATTTATATAAAATAACTTCACAAATTACAAAAATCAACATTTGGAAAATTAGCTTTATTGCTCATTTCGATTCCTGGATATTGTCCATATTTTTTCTACTGTATTTCTAGGTTCAAATAACCCACACATGCCAATAAAAATGTTTCAAGTACAAGTTATAAAGATAATTTCCTACAATACTAAAATAAAAAATGTTTACATTATCTATATTGCCAATTTTGATTTATGGGTCTTCTAGATTTTCTCTACAGTGTATTTTTGTGTTGCAAAAACCCACAAATGCTCACAAAAATTTTTCAACTACGGTCAATCTGCCATCAATACATGAGTTGACGGCAGAGCAGATACCTAAAAAAATAACATAAAAATAAATAAAAATAAAATAACTAAAATGATTATAAAATTTTTTAAACGCGATTGCCGATCACTAGTAAATTTCAAGGACCGATAACTGAAGCAGCCAGGCTTATGACTTGCCGATAACCCATGCATTCTCGTATTTATAACTTAAAACTTCTTATAATATTCATTCTAATGGGATACGTTTCAAGTAATAATTAAATTTAATTTCTAAAGGTCCTGTTTATTAGATGAAACCCATTTCTTATTTTTCAAATCAGAATTAGAGCCGGTTTAGGGAAATGAAATTTGGTAAAATAATAATAAATTAAACTTTTATAGAATGCGTTAGATTTGTTAGATTATGACAAAAACGTTAAAAAAAGATAGACGGAAATCGGATAATAACTACCAGAGTTATCGCACTTTTGTTACACTGAGATGTCCCATTTATATATTCAGAAGATTTGTAAATGTTTCCTTCGTTAGTGCAGATATCAACCGATTTTCAAGAACTTTTTTTTTCATTTTTCTCAAATTATTTCACGGATTTTATTCAGCTAATTAAAATTAAATTGAGCCATGTCTTTATAATTTCAGTTATTCTAACTGGTCATTATTTCGTAACAATGAAAGGGTTATTCGTGGCAGGTATACGAAAGCAGTCGTCTGCTCACAGCGGGTAGCCTGCCTCGAAGACTACAGAGCTACCGGGCCCGGGGTGGCATCCCCCTACCGAGCGGTAGGGTATCTACCCGCGGTAGCAGTTTGGGAAACGCTGAACTAAGCTGCATGTTGATCAATTGGAAATTACTTATGCTTCTTTATTACCCCCATTATCTACTTTTCCGAGTTGTAGCGAATGACAATTCCAAAATTAGTTATTTTCGACCCCCCTAGTGTACACTGTCTAATTGTTATTCAAAGAATTACTTTTTTATACTTATCCAGGTTTTCAATCGATCTTTTGGAAGCTTTGACTAAAAATTTCATTTCAAATTACCCAAAACGTTTTGTTATTAACTTTTGGCTGAACGTATTCAACATCATAATAAAGAAGGTTTAATTTCAATCTATGTAAAGCCTCCTGGTTATTAGGTGTTTCATTTTTAACGACTAACTTGATTCGTTGATCTATTCTTGCAAATTTTCCTTCAGTCAGTATGTTTGTGAGAATTGGGTGGGGTTGAATTATTTTTCACCTTTCTCAAACTGCCGCGTTACGGAAGTACCCTCACCCCGACAAAACATTTTCTTCATTACCCAAAATCGTTTGGTTGTCCGCATTCGGTTTATTCCAGAAAATAGTGTGCTTCAAGGAAGTTTTCTTCTCCTTCAGTTGGCTGCAGTTGACTTGCGTCCTATGGTCAAAACCGAGGGGGGTCCTAGCCAAGTTTTAGTCCTCTCTCTCTCTCCCTTCCCCCAACAATCGAGTGAGGGACCTGATATGAGAGGTGTAGGCATGGGTGTAGGCACGGGGTGAAACCAAATGCAAATAGGAGGCAGCAAAACCACCAAGATCGTTGAGCAACTGTTAAAAGTCGCTCAGTTGTTCAAGTAGTTTTGCAAGGGCGCGAGATTCAAATTGGTATATATGTATATATATATATTTTTTTTTCTTTTTTTGCCATAAAAATAATGAAATAAAAGGAGATAATTTGTCTTTTAAATAATAAAACATTTTTAACTTCTGAAATAATTTATTTATCAAGCGATAAGTAAACATTATTTATAATTTTTGAAACACTGCAAAACATGGAACATTTCGAATTAAACTATACGTACAGTGTCGAAAGAATATGAACAATATTATATTCGTTGTTCGACGTTTAATACAATTTTTTTCAATTCTATAACCTTAACAAAAATCTGTCTATGAGTATCTTTAAAATTTTTGAACTACGACCCAAGCTGAGACCGAATCCAAAGAATTCGATCTTACTCAGCGGCCTTTGAGAGTCGAATTTTATGAAACCGATCTTGAATACTTTGAATGTAATTTGAAATATGCCGAATGAATTATTGAATTATAGGGCAGGTGCCAGGATAAGTATGTCAGTATGTTAGTCTGTTAGTATGTTACTGAAATACTCATTAGGCGTCTGATTTAAATATAATTAAATAATCTATGAGGCAGATGTAAAGTTTCAAATCCACAAATACTCTATATACTTAATTCGACTCTCAAAGACCGCTTGTTCTATCGGATCTCAGCTTTGATCGATTTAGAATTACAATCTTAATCAATCTCTCTCTCTTTGAGTATTTTTTACGATATCTTTGAAATAAAATTTTAAACTCTGAAAGTACTTATTTATTGAACAAGTTAATGAACTTTAAAATTCGTCATTTGTCAAAACTGTT